>JANHFP010008587.1:215149-227463 GCA_032468135.1 Calamaria suluensis | reverse complement strand
TTTTTGGAATATCTGTTTTCTTTTGTATTGGGAGTTCAACCCATTTACATTAACTGACAATAGTTTGATTTCTTCTGTCATCTTTATTTATATAATTTGAAAATTTCCGTATTTGTCTCCTGCTAAATCTTTCCCTCTATTCTCCTCTCTTCTCCAATTTTCTCCCTTCCTCCTTCTATTCCCTTCCAATCCCTTCCTTCTCCCTTATCCAAACTTCCCCTTTCCTCCCTTGAACTTCCCTCCTTCATCTCTCCGCTCTCCATTTCCTCTTCAGAGCCCAAATATTGTTGCGCAAATTCCCGTGCCCTTCCTATGGTGTCTAATCTGATCTTCTGAGTATTCCATGTCACTATTATTCCTTCGGGGATAAGCCATCTGAATCAAATCTTAAATTTACTCAATTGGGAGGTGAGGAACTGATAGTCTCTGCTCCCTCACCCTCTTTGGGATTTGTTTGAGAATTCCCACCTCCACCCCTTTGTATATTACCTTAGTGTCCCACGTTTTTCTGTAGATTTCATCCCTCATTGTTTTTTTGGAAAATCTTGCATGGACCTCCCTGGGTAATTTGTGACACCTTGTGTAATTGGTTTGGACTTTGAAGGTTTTGTCCAAGTCTCTTGAAATCTCCTCTTTCTGTATTTCTAAATTCCCCTCTAATATATCCGACAGTACTTCTCTCAAGTTCTCATCTTTGCTTTCTGGAACATTCTGGAACCATAGATAGTGTGCGGCCCTTTCCATCTCTAACTGTGTAATGGTGAGCTTAAGATCTTGATTTTCAACTAACATCTTATTCTTGGTTCTTTCCATCTGTCTCTCAGTTCTATCCTGCCTCTGTTCTATGTCCTGTATTCTCTTTTCGTTCTGTATTATCAACTCTTTAATCTCTTTCATATTATTGTCCAGTTGCTTCATGTCTTCTCTTAGGCCGCACACATTACTCCTCATTTCATTTTTTATCTCCTCGTGGTTCCTTTTGTTCTCTATTCTTTTCTCCGCAATCATTTTATATAATTTATCTAATGCTGTCTGGATTGATTGCATCTCATTTGTATGTCCATATTTGTCTCCTATGTCTTCTCTGCTGTTAGCTGGAGCGGGTTGTGCATTTTTTTTGCCCCCCTTGTTCTACCTCCGAAGTCTGCCATATCAAATTATTTCTTTCCCTTAATATTTCACCAATTCCAGTTTCAAACCACTTTTCCCTTTTCCTTTCGCCACTCTTCCTCTACGAATAATTCTTTATCAATTAATAAATATATTGCCTAATTAATATTTTAAATATTTGATTAATTGGTTAATTAATTCTATAAATATCTATGGAACGTAAATATAGAAGGTAAAGGGAGAGGTAAAAAAGAAAGGGAGGATTTAAAAAAAAGTATTATATATATATAAACAATTGAAATATATCTAATATTTCAATAATCTAATGCCAATCAATCTACTCAAATTAGTAATTACTTAATTCCTTGATAGTATCACATTAAAATCTTTATAAAGGCAGGGATAGGGATGGGAAGATAGGAGTAATAATTTACATATTAATATCTGGGAACAGTTCTATATAGGAAGTTTTCTTTAAATAGAAGAAAAAGAAAATGGGAAAGAGAGACGAGCAGTTGCAGGAATTTTTTAAGTCAAAAAAAAAGAAAGAGAAAAGAGATAAAAGATTGAAAAAGATAGAAAAAGTTGTACTCGTTAAAAAGGAGATAGTTTCCAACTTCAGCGTCCAATTATTCAGCAATCCAATTATCTATCGTGATCACTGGTTTCCTCCTTCTGATCTTCAGTTCCTTCATTCTCCTTCATTCTTCTATAACACCTTCCCCTTCCTTACTTAACTTCCTTTACCTTCAGGTCCTGTTGGAATTGCCCAATCGATCAATAAACCTTCTGCAATTCCACAGTCCACTCTTTCCTAGTCCTTCTCTCTCCAACACCGGGTCGTTCGTTCTCTTCACTTCCTTTTAACACCAATTTAGTCACTGTATCCAAATTAATTCAATTGTTCAAGTTAGTGCTCAGCTGGATCTCACACCTTCCGCTATGATCCTAACAGCGGTTACACCACTCTCTGCTCTCAGCCCGTCTCTTCTCTCCTCTGCGCTCGCTCACCTCACTTCGTTTACTCTCAATATGGTGCCAAACTTTCCCAATCCGAAGACTTCCTCCTTCACCACCAGTTCCTTTTTCTGAGAGTTGTAACTCACCACTTTCTGCTGTTGTTGCTGGTTCTGGCTTACTCCAAACCACTGATCAGTTGGTACTCTCGCCTTGCTTCCACAACTTTATTATGAGGATGCCCCGACTTCAGATTCGATCTCGAAAGTTGGTCTCTTAGCTCAATTCCAAGGTAGTTTCCTGTTGTAATGAGGGATCACACTCTCCCTTGTTACCTCTGGAATTCCCCCTATGTTTAGCTGTCCTCTCTGGGGCTCAGCTCTGCCCAAAACGGCTTTTTAAGCGAAGAAACTCAGCCAGGGAGACAGAACATTCTCCTTTGGCTGCCACATCATTGTGTCACCCAATGTGATGCTTTTCTAATGTTGGGTTTAAAATGACTCACAGACGTGTTTTAACAAAGGCGATCAACATGCAAAAAGAAAAGAAAAAGCTGCCCTAGAAAAGATCTGGAGGGCTGCTCCCACAGTTAGTTTTTGGCTCATCTCTGCTTGTGCACCTAAAAGTCCAGGGCAATTACCCTTATATGACACCGATCTAGAGCTTGCTGTAGATATACCAGTCAATGAAGCAAACAGCAGTAGCTGTTATATAAAAATAAGCTGTTAGCAACCTTCCTTTACAATTTGAATGCCCAGGTAAGGGTCTTCTGTGAAGGAAAACTAAATTATGTCAGGTTCTGTGTCTTTGGTAATAGGCATGTCTCTGCTAATCTTTCCCCCTATACTGTATACTGGATTGGAAAGCACAACAAAATATTAACAACCAGTACATCAAGTCTGTAGGTTAATAATTTCTTTATATTGATTGCATATCAGTTATTCAAGTTTCTGACACTGCACTATGAACATTCTGAAGGTCAGCATGAATTAGAGTGATAAGTAACTGATTTTAGAGCCAGTGATCTAAATTTGGAAGTGAACTCTTAATCAAAACAACATTTTTCAATATTGCATCATTTCAAGCATAGTTCCATGTTTCTTACCTCAGGAGAGAGGGGAAAAAAACCTGAAATGTTTGTAGCTCTCAACAACAGTAACAACAAAACTTCTTTCATCTCAACTCCAGCGAGCGCTGACTTGACAGCTAAAGGAAGTGAGCAAAACAAGGCAGCCCACGGGCGGGTGCTGCGCCCAGGAAAGCCCGAGCTTGCTCTCAGCTGCACAACAGCAACGAGGCAAAACCTGTGGACTTTCCAAGGTGCTCAGTTCTACAACCCAGCCTGGAGTTCCTGTTGGTTGGTCCCGCAAAAAAAAACCAAAAAAAACCCCACAGGAATAAAGGTCGGATGCCCCAAGACCAAAAGGCAGCCGAGGAAGACAGGCATCTAGCAACCAGGCAAATACACACACTCCCTTGCACTCAGCTTTTCTTATTGTCCAACTTCAACAGCCATACATTGCAACTGGAAAAAATATAGCCTTGACTATACACACTTTTGTTGGCAGGGTAATGTCTCTGCTTTTTAGAATGCTGTCTAGATTTGCCATAGCTTTCCTTCCCAGGAGCAAGTTCTCACTTAATGACTGAAAAAATGCTGAAAAACCACTGATTAAATCAGAGAGCTATTCTGTGGTCATAAAGCATTCACTCAATTTTGACTTTGGTTATATTTTATGCTTTCCATATTATATGAAATCAACCCAAATCTATATCATGAAAAGATCTTTCTACAAAAACATTTCTCTATGAGACAGTTGATATCGTAAGCAGTATTTTATATATGCCTTTGCTCAGCTTTCAAAGTTATTGCTCAGAATAACTCCAGAAAAAGTATCTTTGTTTTTTCTTTTCTTTTTTTTAAAAAAATGATTATTTCCTTTCTATGGTAATTCATCAAACTTTACAAATTTTCTTGATTCAATTACCATTGAAGTTAAGCCTATTGCTAGAAATGAATGAAACCCTTAAGTCATGATAACATCACAACCCAAGTGTTATCATTTGCCCCTTATGTTACAACCTATAATAAACTAGAGTCCCTTTGTGATTAACGTAACATACAAGTTGATAACATAAAGCAAAGTCTGAACAGAAATTTGTATAGTAATGTTTGGATTGAATAATACAATAAGTCTCTGTTTAACAGCTCATTCACACTTTCTCCAAGGTCAGTCCTTTTTTTATTTTTCCTTTGACAAACATCAAGCCTCCCAAAGTAGCAAATAGGCCAAATAGGTTTGCACTGCACTGCCAATTCTGATATTACACTGTGGTTACTAATGGAACCAAAACCACTCTACAAATTGGGTACTCTCAGATTTGATCCAAAGAATTAGAATAATGTTATAGATACACAGTATCAGGGAATTGTGTGTGTGTATATATTTCTATTTTCCAGAACCACTGTCAAGATATTAGTACCTCCAGTATAACTCCATGAACAGATAACTACTATAACAATTTAGGAGATAAGTGTTATCAGGAACAATAGCTTTTTTACTAACAGTAGCTCCAGTAGCATTGGAGCTTTGCCTATTACATTGCTCTAAATTGAAGTGCTTCAGCTTCATAACCTGTCAGCTGCATAAAATAACTTGAACATATTTTCTTTTCAAAAACATTACAGGGAATCACATTTTGCACTTTACAATTATATCTGTATTAAAATGATTTAGCACTGGGTGCATGGGGCCTCCCGAGTGATTAATAACAACAGTAGTAAAACCATGCAGAGTTAGGGCATCAGGAAGGAAATTAAGTAGAGAGGCAAGAATGATGAAGATAATAAAAGGTTTGTGTGTGTGTAAATGTGTCTGTGTGTATGTGCCTACTCATGTAATCCTTAGTTCCCAAAATACAGAAACATACATATTACAAAAAGATATGTCCTTACCATTAAACAGTAGATTTAAACAGTAGAACTTTTTGAGACCAGTCAGTTTATGCTATTAAAAAAATAAATCTAGAACTGGGTTACTCCTTTTATTTTACATTATGCACAATAACCATTTAAGCTGATAGTTTCTCCCAGCTGTTTAATGGCATATTTTTCCCATGTTCAGTCCTGCTGCTCAGATTTTTCCCCCCACAACTGTGTTCATTTATTCCAGTGAAACAATAGCTTAAGAGATAAGGGGGTGAAGCAAAGAAAGACTCAGTTTTTAAAAAAGTTTACAAACCATGCAGGTTATATGCATTCTACGTTATAATTTGAAGTCAATCTGGATGAAAGATAAGGAAAAGCTTCAGTGTTAATAATAGTGGTGGCATTAAAATATTACTTGTTCTGTGGTTTTTAACTGCTATTTCACTTGGAAGGCAAGTTCCCATTTGTACTAGTTCTCCACTGGCTCCAATATGCCTAGCAAAAACCTGCCAGATTCCATGCCCCATAAGATTTAAAAAATATATTATTTTAGTTTTTAAAAACGGAGACTTGGCATGCTGCCAAAATAAAGTGGTAACCCCAAGGAAAATATAATTTTCCCAATAATGCTTCTGGCTGCTCCATATGATGTACCTTTGAAGCAGTCTTAGGGAAAAAAGGAGAACCTACACTGAAAGCAATTTTGCCAGTTTGTCTTCAAGTGGATAGATGCTTTGTGATTGGTGAGGTGCAATAAGGTAGCCTTTTTGTGGGAAGTCCAGAAATGCTTAAAAATGCAAATGGGATAACCAGATCAGAAAGACAACATATTTCTTCTCTGATGGTTCCTGTGACACATTTTCACTTTCCCATTCCCATAAAGTGACACAATTTGTTATCTGTCAATCCTTCAAGGTAGGCCATGGGAAGAAGCCAGCACCAAAGAAACACTAGAATTCTATCTTATTGCTATAGACTATGATAACAGACTCTTGAAAACCGGATGATGTTTCTCCTTCCTTCCCTCTTATTTCAGTGACAGTTTGGGAAGAACAATTTTTGATCTTTTTTGTCATGCTCATGTTTTCCTAAGATAACCTGAGGTTTCCTAATATTTGCCGCATATCTTCTTCTTTTTTAAAAAATAAAATGTTTTATTGGTTTTATATTTTTTTATACAAGGGTAGGTTTACATAAATTCTTTAACAGCAAAGTGAGTATGAGATTTTTCTTATACAAAATATTAAAGTATATATTTTCCAAAATACAAAACATAACATATTCTATCTTTCTTTGGTATAAGTCCTGTCACAAATTCTCTTTCTAATAAAATTTAAAAGAAGGCAAACATATTTATGTCTTAACTTCTACATTATTATTATTATTTTATTATTATTATTTATTCAATTTCTATACCGCCCCTCTCCCTACAGACTCGGGGTGGTGTACAGCCACAATTCATAAAACATAAATCAATCACAAAAATCCCAAAGACCTGAATTATTCTTTATATCTTAAAATTATATTCATTTCTTACTTTGAGATGTTAAATTCCACAACGCTGCCCCCCCCCAAGGAGGTTCCGGCTTCTTCCCTGCCCCCCACTGCTCCTAATGCTTCTTCTTCCAGGAGGCTTTTGTGTTCCTTAAGAAAGGCCTCAGCCTCTCCAATTGTATTAATTCTTATTCTTCCACCCTCCCAGAAAATCAATAATCCCTCTGGCAACATCCATCTAAACATAATCCCTTTCAGATACAACTTGTTGGATTAAAAAAAGTATTTTTGTCTCATATTACGTATCTTTCTTGGGATCTGCTTGAGAATGTTAATCTCCTTGTCCATGAATTTCAGCGCCCCAGTCCTTTGAGCTCTGAGACTTCCATCTCTAGTTTCCCTTTTTAAAAATTTCACATGTATTTCACGGGGGACATTATGCATTTTAGCATAATTAGAATTTACCCTATAAACTTGATCAATATCCCAATACATCCGCTGTTTTTTTCTCCCAATAAATTCAGACAAAATTGTGCACATTAAACTTTTCAAATCTTCCCCATTTTCTTCCACAATATTTTGAAATCTAAGATAAAAAGATGTACGGTCTAACTCAAATTTTAAAATTACAGATTCCATATCACTTTTACAACCCTGCACACCCTTCATCTCTCCCTCCAAACCCTCTACCCTCTTCTTATTCTCATCTGCTGTCTGTTGTACTTTTGTTAAATCAGTCCTAATGGCAGCAAAGTCTCTCTTGATTTCTTCTCGTAAATCTGCAATCTCTTGTCTTACTTTTTTTTTTATGTCCTCTTGTCCCAATTGAAGTTTTTGAAACATTTCAGCAATTTTATTCACCTCCATAATGCCTCCTTCTGCTCCTTCTTGTTGTTGTTGAACTGGAAAATTTAGTGTTGATTGAGTACAGGAGCTTGATGGGGCTGCTGTGGAGTCCGATGCAGATTTGTCAGCTGGAATTTTTTGCTTTTTAGGCATCTTCACTAAATCTCCAATAAATCTCCAATGTACTACTTCAGGCAGCAAAAATAAATTATTTCAGTAGCTTTCCAAGAGAAAATCAGAATGTCAGAGTAACACAATCATAAAATACAATCTCAGAAAGCTCCGGATTGGGACATTCCTCCAGAGACAAAAGCAGGAAATGATGCACCTTTTGTAAATAAAGAAGCAGGAAGCATGAAATTCACCATCTTCTCCTCAGGGGCCTGACAGGACACAGACAGCATTATATTCCTTTTTAGTCAGCATTACTTTTATTCTTCCCAAATTAAGTCATTGATTATTAAAATCAGCCATCCAGATCTCCAGCCACGCAGAAGCAAGCACCATTTCACAATGTTACATGCAGTCCGAGGCCGGGGGGGGGGGGAACCCCTCCCCCTCCGCTCTCCCAGTTTGTGCCTCCAAACAAGTTCAAAAAATCCAATCTGCTCAGGCACCCCCAAAGTACTAATTCTTCTTCTCTCACCTTGTTGTTTGCTCTGCCAGCCTCTGCTGCTATGGCGCCATGACCTGTCAGTGTCAGGCGCCTCCGCGACCCCCGAATCCTAGGGCGTGGCTGGGACTAATCCCCGAGCGATCTCATCGCCCGGGGTGCACCCAGAAGCCGCCCGTTCGGCAGATGGGCTCTAAGAGCCCATCTGTGCCCCCTCGGGGCCCTACGGAGCATCAGGCTGGCGCAGCAAAGCTTCACTGCGACCGATCGCGACGGAGGCGAAAGCGGAAGTCCCGCATTATATAGCCTTTTATGTGCATTTGACTTTGGTCTCTAATTTGTTTTATCAAATTCTGATCATTCTGCAATATACCAATTTATTTATTTTTTTAGAAAATTTTATTATTACCAACTTTAGAAGAAGAAAATATGAATATATACATACATATACCAAGTATAAAAACATCCATACGATGTTAATTTGTATTCCTTAGTATTTCAAATCTAGCATGTTTTCTTACAAGTTTTTTTCTTTCTTTATTCAGTCCTTCCTTTTACTGTCTTTTTTGTTCATATCCACCTTATTTTATCACTGTATCCTTTGCTTTAACCAACCGTAATATCGTGTCTATGCATCGTAAAATAGTGAGTCTTTTTTGTCTCTCAATATCAGGGTCAATCTGTCCATCTCCATGCAATCCAGGATCTTTTGTTTAACTTCATGGTCTGTTGGGATGTTTCCTTCTTTCCACTTTTGCGCAAAAGCAATCCTTGCAGCAGTAATTATATGGATTATTAAGTATCTTATTAACTTTGGATATCTTGTTCAAGAGAAACCCAGTAAGAATAATTCCGGTTCTGAACTTCTGCTTCCACTTGCGAACAGCTCGGACGTACCGGGGCAAGCTCCTGCCCCAGCGTCCAGTTATTGCCTTCCTGGCGGGTCCTTTGGGGCACAGAGGCTCCACAGAGGACCTCTGCCAAGGGGGTGGCTATCTGGGGGCCCCCAGGTACGAGCTGGGGGCTGTTGCCAGTGTGCCCAAGGCGCTGGGAGGCGAGCAGTGCGCACCGGGTGTAACACCCTGCCGATTGTGCCTATCAGCTGGCAGCAACGGATGCAAGAAAAACATAGTGACAGAGTGAATGGATTGAAGCAAGAGTACCTGGAGTCCCCTGGAGAAAGAGAGAGAGGAGACAGCGATTTGGTGAGAGTGGTAGAGATGAAAGAGGAAAAACATGGAGACTTCTTCTGTTGAAGGTGGTGTGGTGAGGGAGGAGGGGTGGGTTCCCCCCCCCTCTGAACTGGAGCACGGAAACTAAGGAGAGACCCACCTCGGAGGAGGTGGGGGTGGAGCTGAGATTTTGAACTTGGATCTGTACTTTGGAATGATGAGATATGACATGGAGGGCTGGCTGCTCCTTGTTCCCCTCTTTGGGGCAGGCAAAATGGCCTTCTTCCTGCTTTTTTGTTATTAACTTCATGACTCACTTCCTGGCTTGTCCTCCAGGTTGGTTGATCTGGAGCAGCGAAAAGTAAACCTAAATTTGTGGTTGGAGAGCACCCTCGCCTGGTGGCTCTGAGAGTCTTCCCTTGGATTTTAAGTGGAGTGCTGGAATCCCCTTTGAAGCCCAACCTCCTTGGAATTTACACCATTGAGAATGTAAAAATCCTGGATGCCACCACACCTGAGCAATATGGATAAAATTACCGCAATGCTTGAAAAGGTGCAGTTGGGGCAAGATGACTTAAAAAAAGGACAAACTGATATAAAAAAAAACCTAGCTGCAATTCAGAACAAATTAAAAAATGTTCAACAACTGGCAGAGGATAATAAAAAAAGAGTTGGTGGGGTGGAAGAAAAGGTGGGTGGACTGGAGAAGGGGGTTCAGAGCATCCAGAAAGAAAAACAAAAAATGGAGAATGTTATCTTAAATATGGAAATGGATAGAATGTCATATTATCTAAGATTTCAAAATATTGAAGAAGAAACGGGAGGATATTAAAGATATGATGAGTTCTATATTAGCAGAATTTATAGGGAAACAGAAAGAAAGAATGGGATGGAACATTGATCAGGCATATAGGGTGAATTCGTATTATGCAAAAACACATAATGTTCCTAGAGAAATACATGTGAAGTTCCTAAGGAGGGAAACAAGGGAGGCAGTACACAGAGCACGAAGGGGTGGAGTGCTTAAACAAAATGCTAAAGAAATTACAATTTTGAAACAGATCCCGAAGAAGATACGAGAAATAAGAAAGGCATATTTTTTTGTCTAACAAATTGTATCTTAAAGGGATCATGTTCAGATGGCTGACTCCGGAAGGATTATGGATTTTTTGGGGAGGGAACAGAATTAAAATTAATAATACAAAAGAGGTGGAGGCCTTTTTGAAGGAACATAGTTCCGTTTTAGATGAGGATGGAGGGGGAGCCATGGAGGGGGCCATGGGTGGAGAAGATACAAATATGCAAGAACAGCTGGGCAGGGAGGAGGCCGGGTGTGCCCGGGGGCTGGGGTGGGGGAGAGTGTCACCCAAGATGTTAAGATCTAAGGATAAAAAATATTGAAGCACAGACAATGTTTGAAGCCTGCAAGGAATTATAAGATATAAAAATGTAGTTAAAAAAAATCTTTTTTGCTTTCTTTACAATGAATGGAAAATTATTACTCTCTAGGGGAAGATATAGAAAATATATCTGTTAAGAAATTTTAGTCTTGAAGTAAATGTTGTTTTATGAAATTCGAAAACACACTACACACACACACACACACACACACACACATATGTATATAGTATGTGTAGAGATACCTAGTTGCCCAAATATGGGAGGAAGCAACTTTTTCTTTTCTATTTTTTGTAATATGGTTTAAATTGTTTTATTGTAAAATCTTAATAAAAAACTCTTTTCCAAAAAAACCCCCAAAACACCAAACTCAATAAGTTGCTTAAAATATGTTTGACAATGCTCCTTCAATTTCTATCATATCTAGGCAGTGTACTCCAGACCATCATTTGATTGAGCAAAGAGATCCGAAAAAAATCTCTGCTGTAGCCTAATTAGTTGTCTATCCATATATGGTAGATACGTTTGCTTTGGAGCTGGAAAGAGCAATAAATGATTGAACTGTGTGGAGCTGCATGAATCTTAAGAGCTTCAAACAAGGCACCCTTCAGACTGAACCTTCAGCTCTTTGAGACTATTGAGGACTTGCTTCTGAAGATCAAAAGACAATGTGGAGATTCAATGGACTTTTGAATTGCAACTTTCCTTTTATATGTATGAACATAGAGAAAATCAACAGAAGGTTTCATGGTTGGATGGATCATCTGATACTAACATGAGACAATGGATGCCATACCTCTGAAATCCCTTCTCAAGCAGAGTTTTTAGGATGAGTGCCGTCCTTGTGTTTGCATCTCACAATATCTTGTTTCTTTAAGTTTCTTCAAAGACAGAGATAAAAAAACAGAAATAACAGATATATTCTGGTACCCTCGTTTCCATCTGGATTGCTCTTGTGTGATTTTGTTTATCTTCCACAATCCATATTGTCTGATCTATATATAATCCATTAGCCTCTCTCTGCCCCATTTTTTTAACACTTTCCATATTTCTTTTATTCATCCTAAATCACATTGAAAAGGAAAATCTTTCCTGATTTCATTTGGATTCTTATCTATTTTGTATTGAGTAAACTTCATTGCACAAGTGAGCCTGACAAAGTCTGCTTTCTGTCATATTATTGTACTAAATTTTGTATAATGTAGTATATTGTAGTAACAGGTAGTGGTTAAAGTCCTGGCCTAAAAAACAAGAGATTGGGGAATTCTAGCCTTCCCTTAGGCTTGAAAGCTCACTTTGGGCCACATGGGTATGATCTGGGTTCTTTCAGCCAAGGCATGATGGATGGTTGAAGATGTGCCTTTTCTGCTGTAATGCCTACATTCTGAAACATCCACCCTCCTGAGATTAGAACAGCCCTGACCCTGTTTCAGTATTTCAGAAAGCCTTGAAAACCTGGTTCTGTGCTTGGGCCTGAGCTTGTGAGTATGTGAGGGACTCTGTTTCCAGATTATGTTGACACCTCTAGATTATAGAATCTCCTGGCTGATTATTTTTACTTTTTACATTGTTTTAATATGTTGTGTTTTAATTGGCTATTGTGGTTGTTTGACATCCAGAATCACTGGTATGAAATTGACAGACAGATAACAAACAAACAGTACCAAACATGACTTGGCAACAGTTACCTCCTTACGACCGGTACGTACACACAGAGGGGGCCTGTTGGGGGTCCCATCGGCTTCGAAATGTCGGTTGGTGACCCCTAGAAGAAGGGCCTTCTCTGTGGCAGGCC
>JANHFP010008587.1:101160-115076 GCA_032468135.1 Calamaria suluensis | reverse complement strand
GGATGAGGATGATGATAATGATAATAATGATGATAATAATAATAATATGATGATAATAATGATGATAATAATGATGATAATAATGATGATAATGATGATGATGATGATGATGATGATGATAATAGTTGCTGTTGCTGTTATTGTTGTTGCTGCTGCTGTTGTTATTGTTATTATTAATGAAAAATAGCTAAACAAATCTGTTAAGATATCAGGGAGAAACATTACAGCATTAGGGCTACTAATCTAGACTGAACAAATTGAGATAAAATTACAAGAAAGAATTTGATGGTTTTAAAATGTATTTCCCATCATTAAATTAACAATTAACCAGTGGAACAGCTTGCCTTCAGAAGTTGTGGGTTCTTCATCACTGGAGGTTTTTAAGAAGAATCTGGACATCCACCTGTCTGGAATGGTATAGGGCCTCTTGCTTGAAAAGGGGATTGGACTAGAAGACCTCAAAGGTCCCTTCAAGGTGTATTCTGAAAGATAGATTAATTTAATGATATCTAAAATTTTGAAATCCGGATAACATGGATTTATATGTACTATTGCTTATACCAAGGTAAAAAAGCAAAGAAATGGCCCTCCATGGCTACCACATGAGTGATTCAGAAAGGTCCTGAAGCTTTCTAACCTCCTCCCCAAGTATCATGGGACCTTAAGAAGAATCCATCATTTCATTGAATTTGATAGATTCTCTTTGAGTAACATGTCTTTTCTATAAAGACCGATTTACTTATTTAAATCTTCTATGAATGAGTGGTAACTCCTTTTTTCCCCTTTAGCTGGCTAAACTGAGATTTATGAAGGGCCAAGATCAACATTGCCTTGCACCCATGTACAGCATCAGCTTCTTGCCTCTCTCTTGCAAGAGGCTGTTGGGCCACTTTAGCTGGAAGAGATGGTGAAGAACTTTCACTTTCTGTGTATTTACTGGAAAATTGATTATAAGAGATGATTGGATAAAATCCCTTACTAGCAATAAAGGGTGAACAGATTGACAGGGCTTGGGAGATCTCATCTATTGCTTAGTTTAGTCTGAAATGTCAGTTCAGGAGGAAATGTCAATACAGCCAAAGTTATAGAACTGGGCAAAAAGGCAAGGGTGATGTGGGGGAAGAAAGATTTTTTCATGTTATCATGATAGGTGAAAGGAACACTTGATTAAATAAAAATGCTCCAAAAATATAGACCAAGAAAAGTCAACAAGTAAGCTGAATCGTTCAGGGAGCAAAAAGTATTATTCTGAAAGTCCAGGATGGCTTCATAGTTAGAGTTCCCATATTTTGTCATTGCTTCTCTTCCCCATCAGGAAAAAAAAGCACATGTATTCCTTAATTCCAGGAAGAATTTTTATTGCAGCGAATTTGATATACTACTCACCTAAATGAATGTCATAGCTGATTGCATGCAGATATGTTAGGTAGCCTAGGTTTGGCTGAATTTTGTTACTACTGCACCTAAAGCTCTAGTTATAGAGGCACAACAATCATTGTTTTCTTCAATAATTTTTCTCCTTCCATTTGTAAATTGCAATATGTTAACATTTTCTCCAGTTGCTTTCAACTGTTTCCATGTATTGCACAACAATAAGTCTTTCCTTTTTTTCTCCTGAATCAGTAGTGTCTCGTGCATTCTGTTCTAGGTGCTATCATTTTGCAATCTATATTTAGCACTAACAATAGGACTTAGATTTATATACTGCTTCCTAGTGCTTTATTGCCCTCTCTAAGTGGTTTACAGACTCAGAATATTGCCTCCAGCAATCTGGGTCCTCATTTTACTGACTTCAGAAGGATGTAAGGTTGCATCAACCTTAAGCCAGTCAGTATCGAAGGAATCAAACTCCTGGCAATGTGAGCAGAGTTAGCCTGCAGTACTGCATTTAGGCACATGGTCCCAGTGGTTTTGGCATATGGCAAAGTCAAATGTTCTACATGAATTGCAATGGTCAGTTTTACAATCCTTACCATGGCATTATTTACATTCCATTTTTGGCAACCTACAAATTTCTCCTTAACTGTACATAATCAGCATTTAGCATTGTCAAGAGATTGGTACACCAAGGTGCTTTGGCTAACTGTCCATCTTAATACTTCATGATAGGAATCAGACAGGGAAATGCTCTGAAATATGTCCTGGAATGAGGCTAGGTATGGTCCCTCTGCTTTCAGAATCAGCAGATTGCATAATAGGCTGTTCTTAATTCTTTTTGGGTAATTTTACTGGTGATTTGTTTTTCTGAATGCATAAGAACTCTGCTGATTCTACACCAGTGATGGCTAACCTTTTTGCCATTGAGTGCCAAAAGCAGGGGAAACGCAGCAGGGGTGTGTGGCCTGTGTGCCCACACCCATAATTCTATGCACTCCACCAATTACTTTATCCCACCAATATGGCTCCGTGTGCCACCTGTGGCATGCATGCCATAGGTTCACCATCACGGCTCTAGACCTTGTATCTAGGAAACATTTAGAGTTCCTCTCCATTACCAAAATGTCTTTGTTGGTTGAAGTACAAAAATTAGGAACCAAAATGTGTGCGCTTTAATGCTCTTCTTCCTCTATCAAATCTTCTTTTAAGTGGTTTAAACAATTTGATCATGTTGATTGCTTATAAATATTTCCTGATAAAGCAATGTGCTTCCCTAGATGACTCCCAAAAGAGAACACCAGTCAGTTCACTGTCTTCAGTTGACTGGAAAAATATACATGTCTTTCTTCTGCATATTAGAAGATTGCATTTCATTTGACTCAAATATGAATGCTTTTTTTAAAAAAAATCTGGTCAAAGCAATTATTTTCCAGTTCTATCCACAAGTGTTCCTAATTTTTTTTATTAAAAATAGTGGGACTTCAAGTGGCTTATCTTTGGTTTATTAAAATCACCACTTCAAGAACTTGTGAATTTTATGAAACTGAAACTCCCTAAATGTGATTCTCCCGCTTAATAAAATTGATTGTTTCATTAAAGTTACAGATATACAACAAATAAATATGTCCCTTGTCAACCTCACAAGATAGACCAAACTAAGCAATAAAGGTCATTTAGGTTAGGAGTAGTTTTATTATGACATGCAAGAGAATCTTGCAAGTGTGCATATGCTTTGTCCTCCCACACTTTTTCATTGCCTGAATTAAGGAGGCACTTGTCTCAGATTCCCCCCCCTCAGATTAGTTTCTTAACCCTAGCTCATTCCCTGATTATCTGACTGTTGCCTTGGTGGCAGACAATCCTCCTGTCTTCCTCCTGTTCTTCAAGGTCATTCTGTATTCCCTCTGAACCTCTTGATCTTTCCTACTGATATTGCTTTTTAGAGCAGAAACCATAGAGAATGCTGATTCACACAAATCACCCACCCGGGATGCTATGTCCATTTACTGTTTCTGCCAAAATGTTGGTCATCTTACTATCCAGTCAAAGCATATCCATTTGAAAGGTTAGAAATGTGAAATAATGTATAAAACATTAAACATTTGCTAAGTTAGACCCCCCCCTTCAAATATTCCTAAAAGAAGTTAAACAAAATAAAGTGCTAGATGATAAGTTATAATCTTTAAAAATGAAATTTTGTTAATTGTTTATAAATGCCTGGTTCCTCTGTTGGGAAAAGCAGCAAATGGCAGATAGATTCTTTAGCTTAGTGATACAGTATTCAAAAGCCTGTGCCTGAAATATTATTTATTTTCTTAAAAATGACTATCCTCTCTAAGTGGTTGTGATTCCTGCTGAGATCATAACCCCTAGTTTAAAAAGTCATTCATTACAATGGAATTTCTGCATTCATTTAATACCAATATAACACACACATTTCCTATGTATATCCATCATTATAGTATGAAATATGTAAGCTTCATAGAGGGTTATCTTTTAATATACATATACATATTTTCACAGTTGTGAGGAGAACAACTGTAAATCAGAGGGAAGTAGAATGAAAAGAAAAAGTTCAGACTGTGTTAATTGAATTATTATCCATGGCCATTTACAAAGAGTTTGCCTCAGTAAGCAGATTAACAAACATAGTATAATATAAGCCTTTGTCTACCTTCAGCCACAAGCTGGTACACAATCCAGGAGATTAGCTGCCACATTCTTTGCAGCATGTATAGAATGCAGCAATTGTACATTTTAGTAGGTATGTTTACTTTCAAAAGGACCTGAAGATTCTTGAAGGATGTTTCCCTCTCTAGGCAGTGAGTTCTTGTGGAATGTCTCATCTTCTGTACTGAAACTTGAGATTTATTGCTCTGGGACATATGGTGATAGCATTGTAGGCCAAGTAAATGGGAGAATCCTATTGCTTTCAAACCTGCTGTCTACCCTGAAGCGAACCTGACTGCGGCCATCTTGAAAGCTTCAGGGTTGCCACAAAGGGGGGGAAAATAAATAATTGGGGTTTGTAGTCAAAACAAAAAGTTTTCCTGTGGGAACCAAGAATATTCCAACAGGTGTTGGGGAGAGGAGGACTGGAGTAATGCAACAACTGGCCAGCACCTCTATTGGACAATGTGACTAATGACTTGGGGGAAGGGGGGATTTTTTAATTAGGCGAAAACCACGGGAACTTAGAGTCAGTTTTCACCAGTTGTGGCAATATGATGTATCCAATAAATTGGTCTTTGAATAATCTACCTGCCTCTGAGTTCTGCTTTCTATGGGTGCATTACTTGGAATTCTGACATTAAACCAACTCTGCCTTAATGCTCTGGGCTAACCGGAGCCGCTCTCCAGGGTCCTGAACCCCGGCTGATTACCTGATTTACTGAGGGAGCAGAGAAGACTCAGGAAAGATTTCAGAGATAGAGAAATGAAAAGAGGAAGTCTTGGGCACTGGTGCTGCCCTGCTTGAGAGCTTGCAGACCCCCAAAGAGAGCCAGTGAGTGGTGGTGGCAGTGAAATATAGGTCAGGTTTTTTTTGGGGCCAATCTTCTATCATCCAGTCAAACTCTTCTAAAAAAGTTTCACTTTCAATGTGCAGCCAGTTAAGAGCAGATGCTTTGAGTTGAATAAAGGCTATTTTAAACATTAGTAGTTTTAGTTTCAGAAAGGAAATCCAGAGTGACAGCAAAATAAATCAAGAGATCACTTTTAAATCAAGACTTAGTGGGTGGGTACTGCTTCTAATAATGCTAGAAATTGACATTGATAGCAACATTAGTGCTTTTTAAATGGCTCATCTTGAAACATATTTTCTTATTGAAAGAAAGAGTCTTCTTTGGAAAGTTTTCACATTAATTTACATGGGTCAATGCTGATCAACCATTGAATTGATGGAAGCAACATAACATTATTTCATCTCTTGTCTAAATCTGTCTATTCAGAATACTTTAATACCTTTTCCCCCTGAATTTATTCTTTGTACTCTGACCTTTTTTAATGAATCCTCACACATTGCAGTTAACTGTTAACATGTTTATTATTAGCTTGTTAGCATTATTATTAACCATTCAATAGTTGAATCTACATTCATACTGGACTGGTCACATTGTCAAGCACTCTGGGATGAGGATTTCAGGTGTAAAATGCTAGTAAGAAGTAGTATTAAATCAAGGAGATAAGTGTGTACCATTGGGTTTATTAAGCACACTTCACTGCCCTAAATGTAGGTGATGTAGTTTATTTATTAATTATTTATTTATCATATAAATGTATATGCTGCATATCTTACCGTTGAAGCAATTCTGTTTGACTTACAAAATGAAAAGCATTTCATTACCAATAATTCATGGACAATTGAACATCACCAGTTCAATATTCTCTTCCATTGCTAGTTCAACTCAACATGGGACATTGGCCTTCAACTGCCAGTATAGTCAGTTTAGCATATGGATGAGAAGAAGATACTGAGTAGCTTTTTGCATGTCTTAGGGTGGTCCTGACTGTAGAAAAAGTTAGAAGTGAATAATACTTGAAGTTAAACGTTCTGTATGTTCACTAATTTGTCCTGGCAAATGCTTTTTTCAGAAATAACTTGAAACATCCCAGTTGATCTAATCCCAACAATTTGAAGTATCTGCCCCAGGTATCCTAGCTTCACATTAGATATGAGAGGTTAGAAGTAGACATGTTCAAAATAAATTATCACATATAATTGGATCCTCCCAGCCCTTTTGACCTCACAATAACAGATGTCATGTAGTATGCATTTTCTTCTTCCAGATCCTCTGTTGAGTCATGGTGGTTGCTTTAAATTCTAGTGGTTTTAAAACAATTAGAAAACCTTCAGGTTACCTAGAAATTAGAACGGTAAACATTATAACTCCTAAAAAAACCGATCTTCTTTGTGTTTTATTAATCCATCATTGATTCCTCTTTATAGAAAAACAAAGTTCAGTTGAGATAGAAAGGGCTGGGTTTTTTTCTTTTTTCTTTTTTGTTTCTATAGCAATTTGCATATTTTAAAAGATGAATGTTCTCTTGAATTTATATTTTCTGCAACATAACCTTCAGGAGGAAAAAAAAGAGTTCTGTGAATACCTGCTCATTAATGCAAAAGGTGCAGTCATTTGTTTCACGTGGGAATTCTCCAAGATTGGATTCGTCAAGCGTTTCTACACAGGCAAAGGCCCACTTAACAGTGCTGACACTGAAAGAAAGCTGACTTCTCCATCACCAGCCATTTACAAGGCACATTGGGGGGAAAGAGAAAGCACTTTTCGTGTCATACATCAGAGAAAAATGATCTTCTGAGTGAGCTAATGAAAGCTATTAAAATTTAATTTAAAAAGAGGTACTTAAGGTAATTGAAAATTTGAGTTTACCAATATATGCCGGATGAATGTGATAGAGGAGCAGTTTAAAGTTATAGAGAGATGTAATTGTCTGCCTATGTGCTGTCTGGACACTCAAAGAAGTTGTGCTTTGCTTTGGACAAAGGAAGGGAAATATTTACTTATGCAGTTTCTTAATTCATTAGTAGTAAGATTTGCTGAATTCATTTTTTGTACCCTCTGTTTTTCAACACTCTACAGTCTGTTTCTAATTGTATGCTTTGCTTTGTACTACTTGAAAGAAAAGGCTCAAGAAATTACAGATTAATCATATAATCAGTAATATTTAGTCAATTGATCAATTACAATGACTACTTAGATAGAAGAACACAGTTTCTTTGCTTTGCTTGTCCTATACTCCAAATAACTTTCCTATTATATTTTGTCCTTTGATAGATATATCTCCTCAGCATTTTTTTAATTAACTGAATTTGCCAGGGACTTGGTAATGAACCTCATGTTTGCATTTATCTGATCATCTAAAGCATTAAAAAGATTTAATATTCAAAATGTACAAACAAACATATTAGCATATATTGGCCAAATACATTGCTAGTATTAAAATATCAGCAAGTTTGCTTTTTTTCCCCTCAGAATGGTTTATTGTCTATCATTTTCTTATGCAGCCAAACAACAGTAATTCTTCATTATCCTGCAGTAACTTCCTAGTTTCATCATTCTTAATTAACTTATAAGGCTTTGCTGATTTAATATTATCTTCTGGATTGTTGCCGTTTCCACATCTTGTTAATATGTAATGAAAACATGATATAAAATTATATGCAGTTTTCTCCCATATTCTAACATTAAAGCTGATTTAAGAATATCAGGAATTCTTCCCATATTAGTCAGTTTTGTTTGGGCCTCAATATCAAGAGGACAGAATATGCTGAGCACCTCCACCATCCAAGTCAGTGGTGAAGATCTAGTGAGGACAGAATCCTTGTTACTTAGGATCCCATCTGCAAAGCAATGGCAGCAATAATGAGGTAGTGCTTGCAAGAGTCAATGCAATGTAAAGAGTTCAGTGGAAAAGCCTGTGATAGGTATCTCCAATGCACCTAAAATTTAAAGTGCATAAATGAGGGTGCATCCTGTTGCATTGTGTGGTCCTGAGTGCTACAGAACCACCAAAATTGCTGAATGCCCTTTAGAGGTATACAGCATGCTCTTTTGGTCATTTAGGTATTTTCCTTCTAGACCACATCAGCAAAGAAAATGAGGGAAAATGCCTATAGTGGAATGGCATCATTTTTGAGCAGCATCTCACACCATTGCCTACACTGTCTATTACTTTAAGGTCAATGGCAAATGTCTATATAGAAGACCAAAGCTAGCAGGGCACAATTAATGCAGACTTGCAGTTACTACATTTTAAAAATTCAATCCGTGGACCCTGGTCTTGCAGGAAAATAAAGGAGGAAGAGGAGAGAGGAAGGAGGAAATTGAGGAAAAGGGTGGTCTGACTTCAATTTTATGTTGCTTAAAATGCAATAAGTTTTATAATAACTTTGTATTTTAGACAACAAAGTAGAAGCATCAATAATCATAAAGTGAAATCAATCTTCCTCCCCTGAAAAAAAGTAAAGAGAAATCTGGAATCAGGGTTGCTCAAAATCTTTTAGGAAAGAAGAAGATTCCAAACCATAATGTACTACTCCTGTGATCACGAAACTGATGCAGTGCCCTCTAGGTGTGCACATGAGCCGTGAACTGTCATGCGTACCCACCTCCCACCGCTGGTCATCGGGTCTCTGCCCCAGGGGGGTGGGCGTGTACAGGGCAGCTTCCCACACATGTGGGAGTTGGGGCGCATGGAGGGGGTTGTGTATGCATGTGTGGGGGCGAGGCATATGCAAGGAGGGCACACATACATTGCATTTTGAGGGTTCAGGCACATGCACTAGCACACACTTTGGGCACTCAGTCTGGAAAAGGTTAGCCATCACTGCACTCAGTCAAAAGACTGTTTTATATAACTGTGTTTCTTTCTGTTCTCTAAGGATAAGATGCTTGCTTTATGTATGTGCTTGTAATTTATGTATCAAAAAGTGCTACAACTTTCATTTGAGAAGAAGATTGCTACATTACTGAACATGCAAATGACAGGATAGGGTTCCTTTAGATATTAGTGAAGACTGTGTGACTATCCCCATATTCATATAATACACTAAAAATAATTTTGTTTGTTGCTTTTGATCTCTGCACTGTTGTGGTCACCTCAATGGCCACAATATATTCTGGCCGCTGTACAAGGATTCAACAGAATTTAATAAGCCACAGTCATAATGCCCAAGGTCACAAACAACAATCCCAACTCATAAAAACATTAGCCACACCATTATGTGAAAATAGTCAAAATAATCATGAGAAATAAAGCAAGCATTCATATCAATGCACCATTGGAGAAAACATCTTGATTTTATAGATTTCCTGCAGCCAGTCTATTTCTGAACTAAGTATCCAGACTTATCTCCATATAAATTTATTCTATCCTATTTGTCTATTAATCTGCTTTTTTTAAAGTTCTAACTACCCATTTTTAAACCTATTTGGAGAACTGTATTAAAACTTTACATAAATGATTTTCACATTATTCTGAGAGGTAAGAATCTGATCCATTCATAAGTAAAGTTATAGAGATTGAAGCCCTCAAGTATCCCTAAATGTACATAACATTTATCTTCATAAGTGGATGTGTACATTTTGTGAGGATATGAATTTCTGAGTGATTAGTTGATATCCTAGCATAAATGGTTTAAGGGGTGATTGGTATAGCACTTCACAGAAGCTAAGAATAGCATAGTTTTCTTTTTTTTAATCAGATGGTTTGGTGTTATTATTTAAATCTTTTACAAAGTATTCTGAATCATTGTTCAAACAAGGGGACTGATTGCTGGCTCCCCCACTTTGAATTTTTGAGACTGTCCTAGCTTTTCTGAAATGCATCCCTTTGTTTGAATACTTCTGTTTAGTTTGTGTAAGGAGATACACATTTGTTATACTTGAAAAATGTCCTGGCTTTCTTGCTACCTTGTCCACCTTGCTTTGTATTCAGTCGGGCTTCTTGAGAGATGAGAGTTTTCAGGGGGATGATCTTGCTTCCACAATAGACAGCAAACCTAAGGTTGACTCCAGCTGCCTTTCTCTGCTGTAGTGCTTTCTGGATGCCATTTAGCACTCCAAGCCCCAAGCGCTCCAAGCCCCAGGTGCCAATTCATCAATCCCCTGCAGCAGCTCCCCTCCAGCCAGCAGGTTGAGACCAGCACTGGCTCTCATATCCCAAGCTGAACCCTTCAAGCCATCCCCTATTGGGGGACCCCATAAAGCCCTCGCTGCCTCTTCCATCCTTCTTCCCCCAGTCAGATGTTTGGTGGAAATATTGGATCTTCGGAGGCTGGGAGGCTACAGCCGGGAAGGAAAGGAAGAAGAACAGCAGTGATTCCAGGAGGAAATGGAGGAGGAAAGCAGGTAGTAGGGTACCTTTTGCCAACTTTTCCGCAAAAAGTGGCTCTTTCCCTGTGGCTCTTTCTGGAAAAAAGACCCCATCCTCTTCTTGTACCCAGCTGGCACTTTCCAAAGCTTGCTTTTCCAGCGTTAGCTGCCCAAATGTCCTTTGACTGTGATTTTTTTTAAAAAAAATATTATTTACATCAGTCATCCCTTTCCGGACATGTTAGTTTTTCTCATTGATTGCCCCCCCCCAACCATTACTTTCCCAAGTCCTCAATTTGCTTCCAACCTGTTGGGGTTTTTTTGCCTGTGCGATTTAAAAACAAAGATTTAGAAATACCAGGGTTTAAAGACCTCTCTTGCATTGGTGGATAAATCCCAGGCACAAATATGCCTATGCATTTAAAATGAGAATGAGTATAAATTCTTAAAAGAAATTTAGCATGAAACAGGGGAACTGAGATTTGTTAGGTTTGCTTTATTTGCAGCATTGCCTTGATTATGTTGTGAAAGACATAATAATGGTGCACTGGTTAAGATTCTAGGTTGATGCGGATTAAATTTAAAATAGAACAGTTATGAACAGTGTACTGTAATGTAGGGAAGAAATGATAAAATGGAAAAAAGCTGTAGTGCTTTCTATATACAGTTTACCGCTCCAAGCCCCAAGCAGCAGGAGACAAGGGCTGCCTTGTCACCACCATCTGGTGCAAATATATTCTGGCCAAGGCGGAATGCTGATGCCACACAAATTAGAGTAGTGCATCGCTCCTGCACCTTCCAGCCATTGCCACTGCTGCTTGGGCCAGTCCCTCCACTGCAACAACATCAATCATTATCTTGTTCTGACCAATGAAGGCTGTACTTTTTGCACGTTGCACCATCTGCAAAGTTGCACATTGCACATGCCACCCAGTATGGCAAAGCTTTCCAGCCCCACCACAGGCTGGTCCCATTATCCAGAGCTGTGGTAGTCACAGGACTGGCCCTTCGGTCATCCCGGAGCAGCACCTCCACCCAGGTGCACTGGCCTGCACTCAGATTGACCAAGCTTCTTGAGAGAAGGAACACAAAATAAGTTTCAGGTTGTGTGCCTGGTTCAAGCACTTTCTCTTGGGCCTCCCACCCGGACACCTAGAAGAAGCAGAAAGGTAGGACTGAAAGGCAGCTGAGCCTCCCCCCTATTGGTCCACAGGATTTAAATTTATGAAATTAGTGGTCCCTGAGGTCCAAAAGGTTGGAGACCCCTACTATATATTATGGTTCTTTTGGTAGAACTTTTGCACCTGAGCTGTGACCATTAGATGAAAGCAAAAAAAAAAATACACTGAACCTAACTCTTTGATTTCATCTGGGGTATTATCTTGATATATTCAATTCAGATTACATCTGTCCTATGTTTTTTTGTACCATAACACTGATATGTATTACTGAGCCACAAGTTGAAGTGCAAATTACTCATGCATCTCTGTCCCAGCAACATACTACCCTGGCTGTCTTCTTTTCTTTGCTATCTTCTGCTTTGGCCACATATTTCTGAAGCTGGCAGAAAGTAGCCACTCTTAAAAAAAAGAAGAGGCAATGATTGGGAGGAGGAGGTGGCTATTACTTTTCTTATACAACTCTGTTAAGAAAACAAAAGATCTGTAAATGCAGCAGCAGCTGCCTCATTTTACAAACATAGGACTGGAATCAAGTTCTTCAGCCACAAGTGTCAGTCGGTGGCTGTCAGAATGAATGGCCAGTATAAGGTCCTATTCATGGGATTCTTATTTAAGAGAATAAACTGTGAATTAACTCTAATTTCCTGCTGTTCATTTGAGAATTCAACTGAATGCTGTCATGATTGAGCCACACATACTCGGCTGCCCAGAATTTTCTTGCAACGTTAGTTAGTTCATCAACAAAGGAATATATTGACACTAACTGTTGTAATATAAGTCTGAATATTGAGAGAGTCTAGAATAGTGTATTAATGATCAGGAGTATACTTTGACTAAGTTCCAGGAAAAACATATAATTCACATCCAAAATAATAATTGTAGAAGATTGTGGTTAAGCAGGTGCTTGCTTGTGGCCAACTTGTTTGAGCTTAGAGAGAAAGGAAAAAACAGGATAATGCCTGGCTAGTATTTAAATAGGAAATTTTCCCTGAGTATCTGAATTGTAGACTCATCTGGAAGGTCAAAAACACAAGCAATAG
Source organism: Calamaria suluensis (assembly GCA_032468135.1). Classification (NCBI taxonomy): domain Eukaryota; kingdom Metazoa; phylum Chordata; class Lepidosauria; order Squamata; family Calamariidae; genus Calamaria; species Calamaria suluensis. The sequence continues at coordinate 102,644 of JANHFP010008587.1, read as the reverse complement.
CAAACTACTGGAATATAGCTGCCAAAAAAATTACATGGTCATTAGGTGTCAATGATGACTTGAAGACTTCACTTGACATCTTGATCATTGGAACATTATCAGTTTTCCTTTTTAGTGTTAGTGTTTCGGTGAACTCTTCCTCACTATATATTATATTAGAAGTTCTTTTTTTTTTGTTAACAATGCATAATGCAATCAATAGAGCTAGTTGGAAAGTTATTGTGTTATTGGAAATCTACACAGTCAGCATATTGCTCCCAACAAACTGGGTGCTCATTTTACCAACCTTGGAAAGATGGAAATATGACCTTGAGCCAGTGAGCTAGTGAGAATCGAACTGCTGGCAGTCGGCAGAATGAGCCAATGATACTGCATTCTAACCACCGTGTCACCATGGCTCACTATAGGAACTGTAGATAAATTCTGTTTATGCCAATATCACTCATCATGCCCTTCTAGTCTTTGCAAACATTCTTGCTTCCACCATGTCTACTGTGGGAGAAGACCACTATTAGCCTTCACCGGCAGCACTCACCAGAGAAGGAGAGAGAGAGAGAGTTGCAAAGGGGATCAATATAAAACAACATGGTTACTTCACTTCAGTATAAGAAAACAGGGGACAATGTCGCTCTGCACAACCATTTCAAATATGTGCTTCAATCAGAAGCAATACAAGTTAAGATTTGCATTGCTGCAGGAAATTACAATGTTCTAATTAATGCCAGCTTCCTATAATCAAAATGGAAAAGTGCGAGACTGCTTTTGTAATGGCAAATAAAACCTCTGTCGGCCAACAGAATGTATAAATAGAGTGGGACCCAAAAGGTCTTTCAAAATTATTCATCAGATCTGTAGGCAGAAAAACCTGATTGGATGATTTTCTCAGAAGGACAAAATGAATTTCTCAAGGGATGGTATTCCCCCTTAACTGTGACGGTAATATTGTTCCCTCATGATCTCTTTCCTTGGATATAATTTTTGAGAAGGAAAAGAAGCTGCAGAGCATTGGAGAGATAATTGTACAATGAAAATGAGGGCATACATATACCCCTCAACTTCTTTCTAACTAAAGAAGTACAGTGATGTCATGCTGTGCACATTTTTTCCTTTGAAAGATTTCTAAAGCCAATTTACTGGCTCAAATTAAATGAAATCCAGTAGATAAATTACTGGTATTATTTGTATGTTATGAGGTTGTAAGGAAATTACCTATTCCCAGTGGTGGGTTTCAAAAATGATTACTACCAGTTATGTGGGTGTGGCTTGGTGGGTGTGGCATGGCTTGGTGGGTGTGGCTTGGTGGGCATGGTAGGGGAAGGATATTGTAAAATCTCCATTCACTCCTCAATCCAGGGGAAGGTTAATGCAAAATCCCCAATTCCTCCAGAAATGGAAACACTACCAACAATGCTGCTACCCTTCAAAAAGACCTGGACTTTTTGTTGGAATGGTCAAAAAACTGGCAACTCCAAATTTCAACCAAC
>JANHFP010008587.1:89223-101060 GCA_032468135.1 Calamaria suluensis | reverse complement strand
AAATAAATAAATAAATAAATAAATAAATAAATAAATAAATAAATAAATAAATAAATAAATAATCAATCAATCAATCATCTGGGACTTGGGAGGCAGAGACTAGATGGAGGTGGGGCCAGTCAGAATTTTTACTACTGATTCTCTGAACTACTCAAAATTTCCACTACCAGTTCACCAGAACTGGTCAGAACCACCTCTACCTATTATTATTCCTGGCCAGTGTCCACTCCTACCATAGTAGCCATTTTCCCTTGCCACAGAGATTTTGTTTTATTCCCTGTCTGGGATAGCAATAAATAAAGTAAAAGGAAGTGAGAAAGACTTGGTGAGAGAAGAAACTGTTCTGTTTCGTAAATACTAATTGAAGCTTAAACCCCGCAATGCCCAGGTAATCATTATTAAGAAAATTAGGAATTTGAGATCCACCTGTTCTGAACACCACTTAACCTGGGTTTTATTGAATCTGCGGAAACCCCACTGAATATAGAGGATTGTCTGAGGCAAATTAATAAAATTGTATATTGCCTCAAATTGGCACTGAAAATATGTTTACAGCATGACAGAATAGAAAATCAATGCCAATAAAGAAGGTGAGCAAATCATGGAGAAGGGGTTTGGGTAATTTGGAATTGTTTGCTGGCTGAAGTAAACAAAGAGCTTTGCTTTTGTTTTTCTTAATATTATATCTTTAATGATTATCTTATGGAATTATCATTGTTGCTGCCGTCACCATCATTGGTGTCATCATCATGGAAAATTGCACCTGTAATTAAAGGACATCTATGACATTTCAGAAAAGAGGCTACATCGATTTCACATTTGTTTTTGTGCATATTATATTCATTAGTTTTCTCTCTCACACCCTCATTTTTCCTCAATTAAAGGGAGGACACACAAGCTATCATTATGTATGTTCTGGCTTTTCCATATGATTCAGAAGTCTGATTTTTCAAGATAAGATTCTGCAGTTTTTCAATCAAAGGTTCATATGTCTGGGGCAAGAATCTGCTCCAAGACCTAGAGTAATCTCTGCTATACATTTTAACTCATCTTTATCAAATGATAAATATTAAACAAAAATATTCTCAGGGTGCTTCTTGGCTGAAGAAGCCATCAAAAGTAGTGAAAAGCACAATAGTAAAATAAATAAGTGAATAAATAAATAAATAAATAACCAGGCATGACAAGCAGCTCATCGAAATTCAGTCCCCCAGAAGAATGAAGTAAAAATCAAATATTCAGGGCAAGCAAATTAACCATATTCAGCCTTAACGTGACTGAATGAGGAGAGCTACATGAATCCATCTGAAATTGAAATTTCCAATATATAAAGAATTGTCTAAATTATAATAATGTGCCTATATAATAATAATGTATAATAATGTGCCTATCTCAGAGGAAGCATCTAGACAATTAGACTGCATAAAGTTTGCCCCCATCCTCAGCCTTATTCTTGTTGGAGAGAAAGGCATTTATTACCAAATATTCTTATTAACAATGCTACTCTATAATAATATTTTGGCATTCAGAATACGAAGCTAATACCTAGACAGCCTTTATAACCCCAAATAATGATACTTATATTGCACAGGACCAATGGGTATTACGAAAAGGACAATGAGTGAGACATTTTGCTTCTCTGGAGCATATAAAATACCTCATTAATGCAAGGTCTGTGTATTATTATTTTCTCCTGATGTTTTCCTTAGTGGATACTGCTTCTCTTCTGCTACTTAAGAAACCCAAGGAGCAATATATTTTTGTTTCCTCTGTCATAGGTAATAAGAATGTGAGATAGACTTTTAAATAGGACACCTTTCCAAAGAACAACTGCTGCATATGTGATCACTAAGGTTTAATGATACAAAAAGAACAACCTTGAAAATAAATAAAAATATAGCTCCTCTAGAGAGGAAATTGGTAAGGATTAGAAATTTGCAGGAGACACAACACTTGACATTCAGCCTATTTCTAGTCCACATCACTTTTACATAGATAGAGTCAAAAGTCACTTCTCTCCCAGTTTTGCATCACTCTGTACGTCATTAGAAAATGTACAAGAATGCATGTCTTTGGATACATTTTCACAGAAAATGGAATCCAAGTGATAGTTGGCTTTAGATATACCTGATATACTGTATTAGTTCATTTAGAATGATGTGGTTACATTCAGTATATTAAGATGATGATGATGTGTTATTTGTGGAGGCATACACCCATTTATCAAGTGTATTTCTATTACTATCTTTGCGTTAAAGGGAAATGCTAGAGCGCAATCACAGAAAAGATTGTTCTACCTCAAAGGAAAATTAATAAGAAACTGAATGAAATCTCTTTCAAATCTTTGTACTAAACATTTAATGTCACTTTCCTCAACAGCAGTAAGATCATGACAAAAATGTGCATCATTTGTGTGATATTCTTTGTTCCTCTACTTCAATATTTGATTTCTTAAACATTGCCAATAGTCAGTGCAATATATTTAACAACAACAACAACACACACAGACACATCCTGTACATGCACACTTATATTACAAACATATCCCACCAAATACTTAAGCGATTACTTTGAGGTAACAGGGATAATATTGGAATTAAAAATTGCAGACAACAAAATATAAACTTATGGAACAATGGAAAATTTAGAACTTTGCATCAAGCATTTTTACTAGATATTAATTGTTTCCATTCAGCACAGCACTCTGGTTTTATCTCAGTCCACATGGACTTAAAATGAGTTAATGTAAACATTAAAATCTTCTTCAAGATTATCCTGAAATATCCCGCTTTCAGTCTTTCCAGTATAGAAGGTTATCAGTGTGCACATAACAAATCTTGTATTGCTGATAACTTTGCAATGCAGCTCCCTTTGCCTGACATATTTAATTTTACTGATGAGATTTGTCTTCGTAACAGTGTCTCAGTTATTTCTTTAATGCATTTAAAATGATATCTAATCTTTAATGTATTATTCAAATAATAACAAACATAAACGTGGAAGAAATAACTTATTGAAGCTACCAGAAATGAGAGGGTGCTAGGTATGAAGACTTTTAGAGTTTCCAACAAATATAATTTAAGTTTCTCTCCCTTCATGAGGGAAAGAGCAACAAAATGGAGATAAAACCAGTGAAGGCATCATCTGTTGGGTAGGCAATGCTGAATCTAGATTATGAAACATAGAGCCCTTTCAGGTGGTGTGGCCACAGACCTAATCCTCATTATAATCCACCGTAGCTTCTAGAGAGCTTACTAAATGTTTACTAAATAAATATTTATCAAAATATTAACATGTACTAAATATATCTACTTCATTTAGATAAATACTAAGATTAGATCAGCAGCAGCATTCAAACAGGAGTGAAACAGTATCCACCAGTACATTTTACCATGACAACTACAAGCCAAAAGCATTAGGAATTAACATTTAACCATCATAAACATTTTGCTTTTGGATTAAAGTTACAACATAAAATGCTTGACCTGAAAGACCCAGTAAATTTTGGATATATTGACCAGCTTTATAAAGCCACTTCAAGGTTTTTTTAAGCATTTAAATATGAGTGGCAATTACCACTCATGCTTTTCAAAAAACTGAAGTGGCTATATTGTGTGTTTCAGAGACTTTCATCTTGCCCAGTGTGATGGTTTATAAAGCAGGTCAATATATCCAACATTCACTGGGTCTTCCAGGTCAATGGTGGGTTGGGAAAGAGATGATTCCAGACAGAAATTCATAGCAGTCTTTTCTCCAGAAATTTGTTAGATGTCCCTGCTGAAGTTTTGTTTGAATCATTTGAATCTAGTCTTTTTGGTACCCATTAAGGATCTAAGACCAGCCCACCTTGCATTCCATTGACTCTTATTTATTTATTTATTTATTTATTTATTTAATTAATTATATTTCTATACCGCCCCTCTCCTTGCAGACTCGGGGCGGTGTACAGCCATTTCATTTAAAACAGAATAGTAAATATACAATTAAAATAGAATTAAATTCATCAAATATGGCTTACAATGGGCTTATCTACCGCCCATTTACTCTGACCATTAGAGTTTCATATTCTTGTAGAGAGTATTAGCATATAATAAATCTATATTCATTTGAACTGCCTGTGGTCCTGATTTCCTGCACTGGGCAACTGGCCTCTCTGCTCTGAGAAACTCTGGTTCTCAGCTCCCGCATTTCTAACTAGACAACTCAAATCAGGTGACTGCCCATACAGTAATTGTGCAGTTACCATTTTCCTGAACAGTTCAATTTCTTTGTGATGGCAAAATTGGCAAGGATGAACTAGAAGCAAAAACAACAACAACAACACACACACACACACAAAAAAAACCCTGTTGCTTATTGGAGAAAAAGGCAACATTTCTCCCTACTCATTTGTTCTTTTTCCCAGAAGTGGACTGGAAGATTAGTCTATATGTAGCCAATTTTCACCCAGGAATCCTTCAAAAGAACAATACAGAGAGTGAATGAGGTGTTGAGGTGAATGATCTTCCTTTCACCAACCTGCTATGCTGCCTCTAGGTACCAACCCTTCTCAGGGTGTGTTCAAAGAAGATAATTGAGAGATGAGATCAGCCATTTTTCTCTTGCTTATATCCTTCAGGCTGAGAGGCTGAGGATGTCTCCTTTGATCTCTAAATCTAAGTCAATTGGTGCATAAGAAAGGAGAAAAAAGGCAAGGCATTCTTGCTTACCTTTCAAAATAAAAAAGAGACATGTTAAACAACTATTTTAAATATTGTTTAATATTAATATTAGATTATATTAGGTGCTTTCTTCTGAGTATTCTTCTGAATACTCCTATCCCCCCCCCTGTTTTCTCTATTATATTGGCTATTGAGGTATTGCAATCAAAATTTCATTATTTGGATCCATATGGAAAGGATTTTTGAAGTGTATGTTACACATACTTCTAGGATCAACTTATAGTGTTGAGGCATATGGATCTTGCAGTCCCCTTCACTTTCTGGATTTTCTACATTTTTCCAGATAGGGGCAGCCAGAACATATAAGAGATGTCCTGCTCAATAGCCAAGAACTGGAAAACCTATTTAGGAAAGCATGCAAGTCAGAACCCTGAGGCTCTCAGGTTTTGATGGGATTCATGAAGACCCAATGAACTTAAAGGGGCAGTAAAGCTGTACTGGTTGCAATAGCAATGGCACTTAGACTTAGTTTGCAGTGCAGTGCTTTATAGCCCTGTGCTTTATAGTTTGCTGTGCTTTATAGCCCTGCGCTTTATAGTTTGCAGTGTTTTATAGCCCTGTCTAAGCAGTTAACAGCATCAACCTTTTGCCCCCAGCATTCTGGGTCCTCATTTTACCAGTCTCAAAAGGATGGAAGGATGAGTCAACCTTGAGCTGGTCAGGATCAAACTCCTGGAGTGAACAGTGAGTTAGCATGCAGTGCTGCATTCTAACCACTGTGCCACCACACCTCTATGTACATTTGCTCTTTCTCAGACTTACCCATGTCATTCTCAGTTAGGCATTAGCTGGAAGGAAAGAAGCCACTAAGTCTGGATCCAGGATGATGCCAAGTGTTAACTTCAGGATCCATTTATCCACAAAGCCCTTGCTTTGTGGATTCAGAAGTCTGGCAGCTGATGAAGGAATTGGAGAGAAGGTTCTCCATATGCTCAATACCCTCGTTTCTGTCTTCTAGTGACATTTCTCCATTGATCCTTAATAACTTGGTTCCTTCAGATCCACCTCCTGAAGGCCTCTTTTTAACAAGATTGCTAGCTTTGGACCTCACTGCCTTTGTGCCTACCCCACTGGGAGTTTCTAGCAACTTCAGTCTAGTCTAATATTGCCCACCACAGTCCAGTCCCATGAGCTTAGAAAATAGGTTGTTGATGATGATTTGTTTCTTTGTCATTGATGCTTTCAAAGAAAGGGAAGAGAGGACTAAATGCATTAAGCGTGATCATAATCCTATCCTGCATGTAATTTTTTTGAAAAAAAAAAATCACCTCTGATTCCAAGGCGGGAAGGTAGAAATATTAAATGCACACTTCCCTTCCCAAACGTCATACATATTCATCCCTTACATTAACATAGGTAGTAGCTGAGGTTCCTATACTGTCTTATCACAAAAGGATGTCTGTATCAGAAAGAAACGTAGAGGTCTTCTGGGGAGAAAAGAAGAGGGTAGGGGGAAAAGCTCACACTGAGCCTTTTGGAAATTTATAAATTATAATCTGCAGCACATTATCTTTCTCTTCTAGTCCCCCATGGGAAAATACATTCCTTTCTATGTGGGGGCACTGGGTTATATTTTAAATCTTAAACATAATAACATGTACAGCAGGTTTATCTGGGAGTATATAACCTAGAAAACAGAGGCTTATAAGATTGCAAGAGCATCTGTACCTTGGCTTTATTTATAGAACTTGGAAAACATACAATGCTGCAAGAATGATATATTATCACAGATATCCTTCAAGTTCACATTTTGTTATGAAAAGACCACTGGCAACTCCTTTTTCAGCATTACCCATCTTACCTCAAATTACTAGTCAACTTTAACCGCTACATATAATTTGTAACAGAAATCCTAAATCTGAAAATTGAAACCTATTTGTTTGATCTAATATTATTGCTATAAGCAGCAAGCAGCTCTATTGCTTCTACGACTTAAACAATAATAGTAGAGTTCCTGCAAACATTCTTTTTATTGAAAGGGCAGAGAACAAGGAATGTATTTGGAGAAAAGAAATAACATTTTCTCTTCATCCATTTACACAAGAATGCATTTCATTTCCTTTTTTAAAAAAATGAGTGAAACAAAACCCATGACTATGGGACTATGTAACTAGGTTGTGATAGTCTAATCAATTTTAGGCTGATTATTGATAACCTCCAGATGGATGGTAAAGCAATTATAATGTTCCACCTAAATGCCAAAGGGATCCAAAAGATTTCTTGAAAATCCAAATGATTTTCTTGTCTACCCATTTGAAGTCCAGTCCTTAAAAATGTCCTTACTTTCCAAAATGTTTTGATGGGAAGTTTTCATCAGTTACTTTCCAAGTAGCAAAATATACTCCTTTAAGATTTTTTTATTACCTGGGTCTTTTCAATTATAATTAGGTAATAATATTATTTTTTAATCAGGTTTTAACTTTTTCCCAAAAAAATTGGGGAATAAATTCTTCTCCTTCTGTGTTGACTTCATTTCCTGCTGTGTCACTTCAATGTATAGTAATAGAATTGCAAGATCTGTGAATCATGGGGGAAGTAGCCATTTAAAAATATATTTGGGAAACCTATGTTGTCCAGAATGTTCAAGGTGATACAGCTGCTAATAAAAACTTCTGATTCAAAGATGCTTCCTGACTTACAGACTGATGATTTGTGCACATTTCATGTACATTAAAATAGGTCTTCCTATTAACAGGAATTTGACACTAAGAAAACTTCTTAAAAAAAGATCACCAAGGAGAAACCTGAAGGCTTCATTTTAAAAAGCTACTAAAAGTAAAGAACTACTAAAAATTGCCACCCTATGATGTTTCACACTTCTTAAATTGCTAGATCTTTTCTGTTTTCTTCCAAACTGACATGATGGAAATTACTGCTTATTTCGTGTATCCCAAATATTATGATATTCACATCATTGCTTCAAATTTTATATGAGCCATAGAACCTTCACATAAAGAACACATCTACCTTCCTATAATAAATTAGTACTATATGCCATACTTGTTCAAAAGCAGCCTGGAATGACATAGTTGGTTAGCTACATAAAATCATAAAGACACATAATCCCAAAGGTGCTTTTTCATTTGTTTTTCATTGAAGACATTTTGCTTTTCATCCAAGATGTTTCTTCAGTTCTTTTTTATTAGTTTATAATATAAAATACAAAAGAAAATAATAGGAAAGATAGGGGAGGGGAAAGGGAAGATAAAAGTGTAGAAATGATACAGATTAACAGAGTTGGAAGGGAGGGGAGGAAAAGGCATTGACCTCCAACTCCCTTTGGTGCAGTAAAATAAGATAGTAACATCAAACCTCAACTGTTTACTTTTACATAGTAGTATAAACTAGCCATTTCTATAACAACAATATAATAATAATATAATAATCAGTAAAACCAAAAATCAAAATTTCATTTTTTCCCACCTCAAACACAAAGTCCAAAAGCGGTTTCCAAGTAGACAAAAAAGTAATTGTATTTTTTTAATCAAAGCAGTTCATTTAGCCATCTTTGCTAACTGCATCAACCTTTGTAGCCATTCATCCATTGTAGGAATAAAAGTGCCCTTACATTTTGTGCATAAAAGTGTCTCACTGCCGACAACATGTATAACATCAAAGTTTCAGATTTCTTTTTCCCAAGTCTGAGTAATAACAGATCTCCCCTCCCCTCTACTCTGCCCCTCCCCTCCCCATGTGTCTTTGGTTTTAATGTTTGATTTTAATTTTCTTTATGTTTTAACTTAAATGTAATTATAAGCCACTCAGAGTTACCCTATGGTTAGATGGACGGCCAATAAATTTTATAAATAAATAACATTTCGTCGGGAGCTAAAAACGTACCTCTTCCGTCTCGCTGGCTTGGGTTAAATTTTTAGTTAGAATTGAGGGGTTTTAGATAGTTAGATTTTATATAACTGGGGATTTTTAGAGCCAATTCTAATTTAATTTAAATTTTAAGGTTCTGTAAATATTGTTTTAAATTGTTTTTAAATTCATTGGCTGTACACCGCCCCGAGTCCGTGAGGAGAGGGGCGGTATATAAATATGAATAATAAATAAATAAATAAATAAATCACTTGTTCAATTTGCATCATTCTTTTCTTTTTCTTTTATATTTCTATTATATTGGCCTTTCCTACAGAACAGTCTCCAATCCATTAGAGTTGGGATGGGCTACCTGGTATCCTTTAGATTTCAGGCTGCAATTTCCATAACCATCCATTTTTGTTGGAACCAAGTGTAAAGTTTAAAAACACCTGTTTAATATACCCAAATAATATCCTGAACAAGGTAATTATTCTAGACTGTATGTTCAAATAAATATTTGTCACCATCCGGGGTACAAGTTGGATATGCAAGAGTTAAAAATTGTTTGGAATGGGGGGAGGAAAAACAATGGATTTTGAGGAAATGTAAGCTTGACCTACTTAGAGTGTAATAAATTTGCTTTCTAATGTGGTACTGGGGAAAGAGAAGGAGAGAGGCGACTCATACTTCTTGTTATAGTTAGTTAACATTTCCTGAATCATTACAGCAGTTCCTCCTGGTAATTTGTGAAATATGAGAGATCAAAATAATTTCTGAAATAGGACAGAAATATAAAAGCAATAGATCATAAATGATAAAAAAGATTGCACCCAATTTTTTTTGTTAATGCTATCTTTCAATTGATTAAACCAGCAAGAGAATTATTCCCTCCTGGTTTTTTCCCATTCTATCCTTATTTTATTAATATAACCTACAAATAATTTATTTAAGACTCAGTTTATTCAGGTTACATGGCATTTTCTGGCTTTAGAGAATGTCAAAGTTCCCATCACTATTCCCTAGACGTAGCCCAAATTCTTATAGCCCTGGGCAGTTTTTAGAAACACCTTTCTCCACATGCGTCTACGCATATTTACATGTTCATAATTTGAAGCGAGATAGATAATTTATTACAACTATGTGAAGATGGGGAAAGGAATTTAACACTGCAAAATAACCTAATGAAAATAGACAATGTGACTAAACTTTAGGGACTAACAAACTAATTAACTAAATAAATAACCATAGCAAAGGATTGCTCATATTTTTTTGATGCATAGAGGTAAATCTCAATGAAATTGTAAGAAATTGTAATCTCCCCATTATTGCATTAGGATACAGAATTAATCTTTCCTAGCTTTGGTTCCCTCAAAGGATATTGGATTATAATTGGCATTATTCCCTTGGAGGAGGGCCAATGGTCAATAACAAAGAAAACTGTGGATTTGAGACAATTCTACCAGAAGGAGAATTATCCCTGCAACAATAATTAACAGGTTACGGTACATCATACCCAAAGAAAAAAGAAAGGGCAGGACAAGCCAACTCAACTCAGATTCCTGTATTGATTAAGTGGGATAGCTTCTAATGGAGAACTTGTTATGGTTCAGAAACATGAACATACTGAGGGGCAAATGACATGGGTTTTGTAATTTGTTAACTAACATAGTTTCTTTGTATTTTAATTTAATTTATTTTCTCTCTTTTAATATGATGTTCAGGTTTATTACCTTTTAACTTTCCTACTAAACAGTTGAACAAGCTGGAAACTAGTTCCAGATAAGAAAAAGTTTGATAGTACTGGTTTATCTCTTCTGTGAACTCCAAACAACCTTTTCCATTACGATTACGACCCTTCTCACATCAGATCTCATTCTCATGTGCATGCCGGATATTATGGGATGCAAATATGAAACATGCTTAACTACATGTAACTGATTGCCTATGCAAAAGAGAGGTTACTTTTTTATCATGTCCAATCAACTTTCCTCTTGCGTTTTCTTTGTTGTGTACTAGATTAGATCTTTTTAAAAAAGATTTAAGTTCTTGGATGACAGAAAACCCAGCAGCACTGAAAAATGTCGTTGTTAAGCTATCTCTACTTATGAGGCCTAACCAAATCCAGCACTTCCAGGTTGCAGTAAAAATCTCACTTTCAAATACTTATCATTCACAGTTACAACATTTCACTTTTATTTTTCTATAAAATACTGTCTCATCTTCTAGGAAAAACAAGCCATAAGAATGCAAGGAAGGCTAGCTGAGCCTCAGAACAATCTACAATAGGAGATTGAAGAGGGCATGAAGAAGGAAGAAAGGAAGGAGTGAGGTAGATTAATAGGTCAGGGAAAAGCTACAAATAAAGATAGACTAACTTTAATGTCCCTGTAATACAGTCTACTGTATTGAAAGAGATGTAGTGTTGAAAGTGAATACAAAGTCCCCCCCCTTTTGTTTAATTAGAATTCCACAATAATTGTTCAGCCAAAGGAAGAGAATAACGATTCCCATGCATATTAACAGGATTTTTCTCTTGCTAGCATTATCGCTTCATTTTTCAGGGCAATTTTTTACATCTCTTTTCTTCATAATACGTTACTGTAATTATTGTATTACTGAAATGTGTTCTATGGATGACTAGATTTAATAACAGAAGAAAGTTTAAATTTACCTAAAATTAATAGGGCTACTCAACTTGACTGGCAGTTAACAAAGTACCTGTTGGTTTCTAAGCCCATTCAAATTCATGCAAAAATTCAAAAGAATACAAGAATATTCAAAAGAATACACACACACACCCCTCCACTCCCAAAGGGAAAACTTTGCTGCTCTCTACTGGCTTTCCAGTTTTTTGCAAGTGAATATGATAGCCCTAGTGTACATCCTTAAATAGATTTATTCAGATCTTTAAAATGCTTTTCCAAGGAGCTAAATGAACTTAAACTAAGGAGAACAAGAGAGATAAACTTCTCATCTGCCTCATCTCCCAGGAAGTGTTCTGTTATTATTTTTCTTTGGGCCATTTCTCCCACATATTTAAAATCCTGCCTTTTATGGACATGTTTAAAACATTTCCGTAAAGTCCATTGTTGGAAATACTTTCTTTTTTCCCTCTTTTTTATAGAAGTTCTGGTTAGCTTTTATTCTGTCTTCAAAACTCAAAATATAATTTTATTAATAAAATAAAGTAAACAGGGACATGTGGTATGCCCAGTAGTGAAATTCCCTGTAAGACGATGCCTTACAGGGAAGAGCGGAGGAGTTTTCTCGGTTCCTGCTTGATAAAATCGATGGGATTCGAAATGGACT
>JANHFP010008587.1:72131-83954 GCA_032468135.1 Calamaria suluensis | reverse complement strand
GGGAGGGGGAGGCCCATTTTTCACTGTCCGCAAGCTCCAGAGCCTTTCTAGGCAGGGTGGGGTAAATTGAATTATGGGTGTGGGCATGTGGATGTGCAACCCTTCCCAGACACCTCCCCACATTTGGCATACAATGGCAAAAAGGTCACTGTCTTAGGGAATATATCTTCTGAAAACATAAAATCCTAAACCAATCACATATGTGCACACAACTAAAGCAAAAAGTATTGTGATAAGCAAAAATTATAATATGTAAAAGCAGCACTTATAATATGGTGGTGGACCCTAAAATCAAGAACTGTAATAACTGTATAACAAAACAAACAAAAGGAAAAAAAAAACCCACACGGCCAAAAATCAGGTTGAGAGGTGTAGCAAGCATGAAGAGAATCCTAAAACCTAAAACGTAAATATGAACAATCCTAATGTTGATCAATACTTCAGTTATATTAAAAACATTAATTTGGGAAAATGTTTTAAAATCTGGGAGGGATGGGGGAACTATATCTTGGCCTTGTATTAAAATAGATTAATTTCTGAAAGGAGGGGGGGGGGTCAGGGGGAAATCAACCCATGGTTTGTGCAAAATCCCATGGAACTGATGGATGAAGAAAGGTGTCTATTGTGAATGTACAGGCAAGGAGGCCATCCATTAAGATTTGATCTTCCAAATGGTGTAAGAGTTTTATAAACAGAAAAAAAAAGTTTTTAAACAAGGCAAGGAATGGATGAGGATATCCTGTGGTTGTCTGTACTGTTTTTCCACCTTCAAAGCTTTATATTCAGTAGTCCAATTCTGAGGTTTCCATAGCTTATTATAGTCTTAGACCAGAACAAATAAAAACAGTGAATATCCAAACTTCTAGAATAAAATAATAAATAACACAAAATATATGATAAAATCCATAAAATCTGTCAATTACACATGGTCTAACTATACTAAAATTACAATCCATAAACTGTGAGGCCCGTAGTCAGTTTAATACTAAAAGGGAAAGGAATAAGTGCCATTGAAGTCATGTTATTCTCTGTCCTTCCCTCCCCTCCCTTCCCCAGCAGGCAGGTTAGTGCCTGCTGCCAGCTGGAAAAGGGAGCAAGGAAATGTTTGATTGGCTGGCTGGGCAAGCAATGAAGCAGCTGGCAAGAGGGAAGGAGGAGGAGCTGGGAGAAGAAAGAAGGAAGGTCTTTTCCTTCCCTCGAGCCAGCCACTGAAATTGCCCATTTCTCCAATGCAGCGTACCGCCTAGGATCCACTTTGAAGATGGTGTGTAATTGGGTGAACCAGCATCCAACCAGCACCCAACCAGCAACTGGTTCACCCAAACTGGTATGAACTGACTGAATCCCACCACTGCCTATGATGATGTACTTTACCCATTTGAAAGTTGCTAAGTATCAAGCAGTCACAAGAGTTTTAATAGTATAGATCTTTATTTAAAAAAAAAAAATAGCTTAAAAACAGGGCCATTTTTATTGCTATTTTCATCCTCAAACACCTTTTTAATATACATTTCCAGGTCAAATGGTAATGACAGAAGAAATGGACTCATCTACACAAAGTAGAAGATGGTGGGGAAGTGAGGCAAGTCAGTCCTTGCTTTTTTAAAAAATGGGACTAGATGGCTCAGTGCTACGATAAAGCTGTGTTAATTAAATCACAAAACTTAGTAATTCTCTGTTATTTGCTAATTCGACGCATTGATTTTGCAGTCCTTTTCTGCCTTTTGTTCGGCGGCAAGGCAGCACACTTTAATTAAGTCTCGTAAAGCCAATTGCATCAATAATGAATAAGAAAAAGGCAAATAATATTTGTTCAGTTGCTGTGAATACAAGCAAAATGAGGTCATGCTGGCATTTTTGAATGCTGCCATTTCATCATGGTGAGAAGGATACGAAGCAATCAGCACTGGAGTGTTTGCTGCAAATGTTGCCACAGAAATGTGTGAGAACTTCCACAGGGAGACACTACAGAAAGAACAGTTATCCTGACCACTTCTCTGGAGCTGCGACCCAGAGTCCTTTTCTGTCTACCTTCTTGCTTTGAGAGTGGAGAAATGTAACAATTTCCTGTCTAAGATTTTCTCATGGAAACACTTGGAGATTATGACAAAGGGAGTGAATTTGGAAGATTCCAAAATTTTGGCCTGCAGGCAGTGGTGAGATTCAAATATTTCTTTAAAAAAAATCTTTATTGGGTTTTTACAAAACATAAACCAACAAATATACACATATAATTCAACTACAACTACAAAAAACAAGCAAAAAAAGATCAACAATAATAGACAATACAACATAAAAATCACATATACCATAAAAAACTATTAAAAACTAGCTATTTTTCTTTGTTTGTTTGCAACCATTATATCATTCTTTTACTCTACTTTCACCTTTATCATAAATTACATTTTCTACTTATTTTTTTACAATCTTCATTATATAAACATTTTAAATCCAGTCCTCATGGTTTCACTATTTTTAGTGTTCGCTTATTAATCCAAGTATACCATCTCTCCCATAAACAATAGTATTTTGATTCTGTTTTCCCTTTCATTTTTATCGATAGTTTGTCTAATTCTGCACATTCAGAAAAAAAAAATTCTTTGTGTTGGTAGGTAACTTTGGGTATTTCCAATCCTGTGCTATTAGTAGTCTGGTTGCAGTGAGAATATGGATTCAAATAATTGAACAACTGGTTCTCTGCCCTAATGATTTCTTCCAACAACCAGTTCACCAAACTGCTCATCAAGTTAACAACCGGTTCTCCTGAAGTGGTGCAAACTGCCTGAATCCCACCATTGGCTGCAGATAGCACTTTTGGAACACTACCAATGAAGCTGTATTTGCGTGTGTTTGTATGTTTCCTCAACAAATCCGATGGATCAAACTGAAAGGAGATGTTTAAAATGTCAGAGGATTACAAAATGCTTTGTATATCCAAAAGCTTAACCAAAAATGATGGTAGAGAGAAATAGGAAAGAACAGGAAAAAGGAGTACTGATCTTATTGCTGCTCTGTCCTTTGGAACATCATCCTATCTGAGATTAGATTGGCCCTGACCTTCTCCCTCTTTTTCTGGGCATGGAGGTCAGAAGGTGACCTGAGCCTCTGAGATATTTTTAATATATTATGCATGGTTTTTGCCTTGGTTGTCATTCTTTCCTGCTTATGTTATGCTCAATCATTATTATACTGATGTTTTCAACGGGTGTTCGCTGCTCAGAGTTCTCTTTGGCAAAATGGGGAACCAAATAAACGGAATGAAATAAAGTAGTACATAATACATAAAAGCTGCATGGTTGTTTTTTTGTTTTTTTTTTACAATAATGAGACTGAGCAGAAAAGTTAAGGAACCTTGGAAACTATTGCAGAACAGAGAGACCCTATATTGCAAATGCCATAATCTCCCAGCTGAACTGATGGAGAGAATCCTGCAATTCATTCATCATTTGTTACCAAGGGATGATGTATGACCATTCAACCTTTGTTGCCAAGAGTTTGATCTATCGGTGTGGGATATCTGCCTTTATCCTGAAAACTGTCCAAATGTTTATGAATCACAACAACTACAATTTCAGTCATGCTATCTGGAAATAACAGTGTTTGTAATCCAAAGCACTTGGACAGTATAAGATGCTTTACCTATGACTATGCTGCCAGTTTATTACTGCAGTTCATTTTTTACAAAAGCAGCAATAGGCAATGTTTAGTTCTCATGATTCCTTACAGTTAAGCTCTGTGACTAAGGCTGATAGGGACTGGAGTTAATCTTTGGAGAGCCATAATTAGTCCATACCTTTATCCATGTGCGTTGAACAATGAAAAAGAAAAAATGATAAGAATCCAGATGGCAGGTCTACATGATGGCTTTCTTTATACCCTCCATACCTATATCGTTCTGATAATCATGTCATTCTACATTAGTATCTTTATTCCCAAGACCTATAGCAGCTTTTACCACCTTCCAAACATATCAGCAGTACCAAGGAGGATATAAGAGAAAATTTGTAATGGTGAAAATATATTTGCATAATATTATTAAAGTTCCACAAGTCAATAGAAAGGTTGAGTGGAGAAGATCCATCTGGATAAAATTCTATTTAAGGAAAGAGTTACAAACTATCTTAGGTTATAAAACAATTTTAGAATTTTGCAGGATTTAGCCAGAAAAAAATATGTTGACACCCGTACAAAACCTCTGTGAAGTGTCCAGCTTCTGCCCATTTAACAGAACTAGGAGCTCCAAATTTCTAGCTGGTTTTTTTAACCAGTACACCAAACTGGCTCTCTTCTTATATGGTTGCATTTTACATTTTTTACACACACACACACACACACAGAGGCAATTTGTTCCCTATGTACTCTCTTTATAACACTTTCCCATTCTGGAAAAGTGTGACCTACCAAAAAAAAAGGAGAATATTTGTAGCTCATCAGTCAGCACCAAGATGAGCATAGATTAATCCAAAATTTAACATCAGGTCAACAATCAAACAAACAATAACCCAATCAAGGAACTGCTAAACAAGCCAACAGTAAACAGTCCAACCAAAGAAATTCTAAAACTACTCCCACCAACATTGACAGAATGAGCCACTAGAGTAGAATATAAACTAAGAGCAAATTTCATCCCTTACTAACACTGATGATGTTACCTTGTTTGGGTAACGAAACATCTGCAGGAAAACAATCAAGTTCAGAGTGTGCCAAGGACTATTGTAGCCTAATCTGCATGCTAATTTATTACCTTGTTGTTGTTGTGTTTGATAGGCCTTATAGAGATAATGGAGAAGGGTCTTTATTTCTTTCCATAGACTATTTTTTTCTGACAACCTCTCTCACTCTTTTAGAAGTAGTAATTTTCTAGATCAGGGTGTCAAACTTGCAGTGTTACGGTGTTGTCACATAATGTATTGGGACTTTTTTCCCCTTTGCTAAACCGGATGTAGGTGTGGCCAGCACATGATGCATAGGGTCTGCAGGCCACAAGTTTGATACCCCTGTTCTAGAAGAATACAATTATTTTTATTCTTATCAGGCAATATAAGATTAAATCCGTAATTTAAATGTAATGATTTTGGGGTGTGACCCCTCTTTTTGGAAGCAAATGAAGAGTTGGAGTGATTGTAGTAGAAGATGCTTTTATATTTTGTACAGTTAGCATCACACTAATTCTTTTTTAATAGGTTACACCTATGACTTCTGCCTTGCAGAAGAAGGTGTCTCCTAATTCTTAGTCACCCAATAATTTCAAGTGCTCCAGCTAGGAACAGTTACTAATTGGATGTGCGTTGCATTCTGTTGATGATGCTTTGGAACTGCTTGAAGAAAATAGCTTATGGCAGAGGTCAATTAAATTATTCCCAATGGTCCTTCAATATTTCAGTTGGAAGAATTGTGGTTGGCAGTAAATTAAGTTTAGAATAATCTGATGAGACTGCTGATGCAATTGCTTAATACATAAAGGACATTCTTGAAGAAAAAAGACAATCTGCAGAGTGTACTGAGAAGAGAGATACACATAATTTAGTATTCGGAGGATTCCCACAAGTTCTAAGAGGAAATAACATGTTTGTAAACAGTTGCCAAAAAAAAGATTAATTGTGTTGATTAACTAGCACACTTTTTTTATAAAAAAAAGCTTAGCCTAGTAGGCAGTAGAAACAATGGATGTTGACAATGACTTTGTAAAAAAAAAGTACTTGGATAACTTTACACTGTTGTAACTGAGCTGCTGAAAAATACTGTAAATCAGTTAAAATTAAACACAAAAAACTTGAGATCATTGTCATTATTTCCAAAAATATAGTGCTGATTCTTATCTTAACATCATCCTTTTTGGCCAGTGTGCAAACTTCCCACCATTATTAAGACATTTTTTTTAAAGAATAAAATTCATTCATTTATTTATCTGTTTAGTTCCTGAAAGGAAAAACAATGGTTGAAATGTTTGCAAAACTTGCATTCGGTCACACCATTTTTTAAAAGTGCATGTGTCTGAAAATGAAAGGACCACTGAACGAAAACTGCAAAAGGAGGCATAATAAAGAATATGGCTTTTTTTTTCTTTTTGCTAAAGTCAGTTATATGAGTACAGCACATGCTGAGAGTATCTGGAAAAGTGGATGGGAGGTAAAACCCTGCATCAAAATCCTGATAGGCAAGAGGTTCCAATTAAGGCCATGTATTTTGATCAGTTACACAATCTAAACAAATGCATGGGAGGTTAACAACAGTGACAAAGTGGTCAATATTTCATTCCAAGAACATACCAAATATTTTAAAATAGTACGTCAGGCACTTACAAAGGAAGACATTGACTTAATTTAGCAAATTCACTCCATGTGTTCCAGATATGTACAAGAGAGCAAGGTCTTGCCTAACCTGTTCAGAAGTCCAGATATCAGTCTAGAACTGAAGGCACAAAAAGACAAAGTATAACACGTGTTCAGGGAAACAAGTCAAAGTAGTGTCCAAGAAGTAAGGATGGTTCCTAACAGTCCAGGCTAAGAACCAAAAGCAGAGCAGAAAGCAAATCTATGGTTGGAGAGGGTTTTTCTCCCCCCACCTAATGGAGGCCAATTGCTAGCAGCTATTCTCTTAAGAAGGCAAGCTGCTGCCCAGCAGTTCAATTCAGCAAATTGCCTTTCCTCCACTCTCTGAAGCTGCTGAGCATCCATCCAAGATGTGGCTCCTCATCCCTTGAGTCCTTTCTCACCTGATCCTGCTGATAAGTTGCTAAGTCAGTTTAAGGTGTTTGATTGCTTCCTAACTCTGGAGGTTGGCAACGTGATGGTTCAGTCCCTTTCAGTCTCTGGCTCCAAAGGAATCACAGAAGTCCACAACAACAGGGGGAAAGTAACATTTTCAGAATCCCATCAATCCTGAATTTACTAGTGGGTTTGAATCTACACAGATACTGTAGGAAGCACTCGTCCCCTCTCCTAGAAGAATGAAGTATTTTAGAAACTATTAAGAAGGCAGAATATTATATTTCCTTGGCTAGAAAAACATGTTTTAGGCAGGAAATAGACTCAATAGCCCTCACCTTTGACAATTGGGCCATTAAGCCCTCAGCCTCCCAATAGCAACAGAAACCAGAATCTCATGACACAGCTCAATCAAGCCTGATAGACAGCCTACAGAGCTAGCTAAGACCCCCAGCTCACTTGGAGTCTCACAACCAATCATGAGGCATTCCTTATAGAGGAACAGGAAACACTAAGGTGTGGTCCACAAAGAGTTTATAAACTCAGGACCTCGGAAAACTCTCTCTCTTGCTTTTGAATTTTCACTTTGAAGCATGTGACCCTTTTCTACTCAGGAACTGAAACCATATGGTCCTGCCCACCATTAAACCATCTTTCCACGCAGTCTCCCTGTTTCCAGTGTCTGTTTGTTTCCCCACTTGGAGCAGATGGATATATTTCCTTACAACAATACATTCCATATTCTAAATTAAAAAGAGTTGACACACTTTTTTTTTGTGGATATCTAAACTCCAGGCAATGGAAGGAGTTTTCAGCGAGCTTTGATTCATCTGCAGAATCAATTAAGGTGAGTCAAAAACATCAGGAAAATCTGCTTCCAGTTGCTTCAACCTCAGATTCAACCTCGGTTTTATGCAAGCCAGCTTTGCTTGGAGGCCTAATGTCACTCTGACCCAAGCAGCATTCAGAAGCTGCCTGGGGGACTGCTAGCATTTTAACCAATTGAAAAACATGAAAAAATTAACACCCTCAGGGTATGTTGTGACTGTTTTAAGTTTACCCTGGCAATTAAGCCTCATGTCTGCATTATAATTATTATTTTCTACTGCCTCAGGGGTCCTTAATTAAGTGCTTTTTTTAAAAAAAAGTGTTAATTTATAACTGTGCTATATATATAATATAGAAAGCTTTTAAAGTGTTTTAAAATTCATTCTTGGAATTGCAAGGCCATGTATGTCAAAGCATTCCACTGAATAGGATGTTCTCAGCAGACATACAGAACTGCATTGCCCGAGTAGATAAACATCACTTTGAAAATGGTTCCATGTTCCATGATGCCTGTCTAGTCAGACATAATTCTCAGAGGGTTTCATTACCTGAAAAGTACACATAAGGTTTAATGGACCAGACAACTCTGGTGATTTAAATTTAAAGGCTTCCCTAGCACATATGTGCTAGTGCAGCTAGTCATTCTCAACTTTAGGAGGTGGTGCTCATCTCCGTTTCAAAGCCAAAGAGCCAGCGCTGTCCGAAGACGTCTCTCTGTGGTCATGTGGCTGGCATGACTAAATGCCAAAGGCACACAGAACGCTGTTACCTTCCCACTCAAGGTGTTCCCTATTTTTTCTACTTGCATTTTTAGGTGCTTTCAAACTGCTAGACTGGCAGAAACTGGGACAATAATGGCATCTCACCCTGTTACACCACACTAGGGATTTGAACTGCTGAACTGCCGACTTTTCAATCAACAAGGTCAGCATCTTACCCACTGAGCCACCACATCCCATGATTTAAATTTACTCTTGACCAAATAAAGTTTCTATCTGAGGGAGGTCAGCTGCAGAGTGAAGATTGAAACCAGTTATATTTGCTTTTCTAAGGGTTTAAACCCAAAAGACCAAAGTCAATGGTGGGTCACCTTTCCATAGAGGACCTTTTGTCAACCATGTCTTAGCATGTTGTGCAAGAAGAACCAGCTCACTCTTGCCACAGGTCACAACTCAGTGGTGGGTTGCTACCAGTTTACACTGCTTCAGGTGAACTGGTAGTGGTATCAGGAGGCTCCACCCACCCATCTGGATGCTTCTGTACATATGCAGAAGCTTCTGGGCATGCACAGAAGTGCTGTGCATGCACATAAGTGCACACGCAGCCACAGTCAAACTGGTAGCGATGGGTTTTGAACCCACCCCCCATCACAATTGTTGTCTATCAGAGGGCTTCTGAAAATTAAACAGAGGGCTATAAAAAACCTCAGGTTTTTATTTAAAGTTAGCAGGTATGCAGTGTAAGGCTATCTTACCGCACCCTGTTTGCATAAAAAAGATGTGATCCAGTAGTCTTGAAATTCTGGGTTTTTTTTTATTGTCCCCATGTTCCTAGGCTTTTTCCTGAATGTCATTCCAACAATTTCCATGGCATGGATACAGAAATGAGAAACCTAACTAAGTTATCAAATTGTGTGATTTAAACAACTGAAACATCCAGTTTATCAGCAAAGGTAGATCAATCAGAGTAATAAGGAATAAAACACGACTTAATCAGGAAGCATTCTGCGGTCTCAGTTTGACATTCTCTGCTGTCTCTACTGTATAATTTGCACAAGGCATAATTATGCTTTTGGTCTATTTAGCAGAGAAATGGAAATGTTTTAAAATCTACTCCTAAGGACTGCTGAATGTTGCAGAATTTTACTGATTCTGATCCTGGGGGTGTAGCTGAAGACCAGCCTTCTCCCAGCTGATGCCTCCAAGGGTTTGAGGACTACAACTCTCACTATTCCCTGCCAGTAAAAGTCTCTCCCTGGCTGTGAATCCCCTGCTGGGTTTGGCTCTTCTTTCAGAATTACAAAGAATGTCTAGTTTCACTTGTAAGTTGCTTGTCATCCCATGCTAAAAAAACCCAAACTATAATTAAAATCATTTCTCCAACTCACTGCTTTTGATTGCACTGACACTGTGTGCATTATTAAACTCTGCTTGCACAAATCTTACCTGCTAAATTTGCCATCCATTTGGGATCCTGCTTCTCAAATGGTGTTCTCTGTTAAGTGTGTCTTTGTTTTTTAGCACAATTCTTAGTGGGGCATTTCAGACGCTTTCCAGGCAAAAGTTAAAGACGTAACCAAAACTGATTAAGTGCAGATCTGAATTTATTAAAGGTTTCCCTCACACATATATGCTAGTCATTTCCGATTCTAGGGGCCGGTGCTCATCTCTGTTTCAAAGCCGAAGAGCCAGCGCTGTCCTAAGACGTCTCTGTGGTCATGTGGCCGGCATGACTAAACACCAATGGTGCACAGAATGCTGTTACCTTCTCACCAAAGGTGGTCCCTATTTTTTCTACTTGTATTTTTACATGCTTTCAAAGCTGCTAGGTTGGCAGAAGCTGGGACACGGCACTAGGGATTTGAACCGCTGGACTGCCGACCTTCCAATCGACAAACTCAGCTGCCTTACCCACTGAGCCACCGTGTCCATATTAATTTATTACTTCTGTGCAAAAGAAAAAAGTTAATGTCATTTGTCAAAAACAATAATTTGTAATATACCTGTTAGCAAATGCTCTTTTTTTAGAATTAATAGAACAAAGCATAACTTATTTTACTGGAAACAATATTGTCCACCATTTTATTGTTGGAAGAGTCAGCTTTCCAGTAGCAGATTTTGCCCTTAAAAGCATTGGAAGCTGTAAAAGCATGGAAAGTTAAAGGGGGAACTGACGGGCTATTTTCTGAGTTGTGATTTCTTTCTTTTCAAAAACGAGGACTGGTGGGGCCCTGAATATCACCCGACAAGCCCCATTCTTTCCACTGTACATTGGGGAGGGGGAGATGACGTGAATACTTCTATGGGTCATGTCAAGGCAGAAGCGGAGGGCTAAGTGCATTCATATTATATTTTTTTCCTTAGTTCCATAATATTTTTTCTATCTGACTGAAGATAAAGTCCCTGTGAACCAGGGACCAGCAGGGAATAAAAGGCAAAGAGGGTGAAGAAAGATCTTCCTGCTTTCTCTTTTGTCCTGTGATGCAACAGCAGAGAGTGAATTGTACAAACACAGGGCTTTCCAAGTAAGAGACCTGGATTAAGAGACTGCACTATTGGTAAGTTTCAACTTTTTTTACTACTGGTTTTGTGGGTGTGTCTAGGTGGGCATGGCAGGGGAAGGATACTATAAAATCTCCATTCCCTCCAAACTCCAGGGGAAGCATACTGCAAAATCCTCATTTCCTTCTGATCAGCTGGGTCTTCAGAGTCAGAGAACAGATGGGGACAGGGACAGTCAGAATTTTTACTACAGGTTCTCCAAACTACTCAAAATGTCCTCTACCAGTTCCACAGAACTAGTCAGAACCTGCTGAAACCCACCTCTGGACTCCACAGTCCCAAATGAATTAGTGGGGTGGAGAGGTTGAGAGTAGCCATACCCAAGAATATTTCTGAATATATCCAGTAGCTTAGAAAGCTGTAGATCTAATTTGGTTATTTGTTTGGTTATTTGGTTATTTATCTGTTATTAGGTAAAAGCAAGTAAAGGACTGGGCTTGATGGTATTTCACTGCCTTGTTTTGGGTTTGGGCTTGATAAATCCTATGGAATCCATTCCAATTCTTGAAGACCTAAATAATTCCTTAAAATCAAGTTTGGAAAAAGAAACTGGTTATAGAATACCTATTACGGATTGCCAGATTTTTCACTTCTTCCAACTTCATCTTCCAACCTTTCTCTCCTCTCATGGAAGATGCATTATGTAGGGTTTAAACTGTAGATTGACTAAGTGACACATGCTTTGCTACTACAATGCTATTTCCCAGATATAGATTATATGTCATGCCTCTGTCAGTGTTTGACTTGGAGGTTGAGGAGGAACAGCTGGCAGAGAGCAGTGAGGAAGAGGTTGGAGCTGAGGATGGGGATGGGGACGAGCAGGCCGAGGCTGGACCCAGTGGGATAAAGGTGGAGCCAGAGGGGAGGAGTTCAGAGGAGGAAATGGGATCAGCTCCTCCACCTAATTCGAGACAGAGACGCAGGGACAAGAGAGCTTTAGAAAAAGGTCTACTCAGGAGGAAGTGAGGAATGGGACATAGCTGAGCTGAGGCCTTTAAAACTAGCCA
>JANHFP010008586.1:250499-261430 GCA_032468135.1 Calamaria suluensis | reverse complement strand
CATCTGTATTGGACACCTCTCTTTTTCAACTCTTCCACCAGAAATGAATAATCCTTCCTTGCTCTTAACATCTTTGGTGGCAATTCTTTAAGCACCAGGAGCTCATGACCATCTATTATTAAATCATTGTGGTATGTAGTTTGCAGGATATCATTGCGTATCTTCTTTGAGTTAAAATAAATCACGACATCCCTAGGAAGGTGTCTGGTTCTAGCAATCCAAGAATTAACACGGTAGATTTTCTCAATCTTCTCCCCCATTTCCCTCATAGATATATCCATCGCTTCTGCCAACGCTTTTGTAAAAATCTCCTGGAGATTTTCTCCCTTCTGTTCAGGTAATTTCCTGATTCTGATTGCATTTTCCATTTGATTATATTGAATTCTGATTACATCTTTCTCCTCATTTGTCAACTTTAGCTCTACAGCCTGCATCTTCTTTTCCATTTTTAAATTCTTTTGTTTCATGTCAGCCAAATCTTCCTCTGTATTATTCATTAAGCTTGACACACAAGCCCTCAAACCCTTATATTGAAGTTCACTTTGCCCATATTTTTTTCAACTTCATAAAATCTCTCTCCCACTTCTTTCCTTAATTGTTGAATATTCCCCTCTATATCTGCTGTTCTAGCATCCAACTTTGCCATAATTCTGTCAGACATTTGATCCATATAGCTTTGAAAAGTACCCATCGTTAAAAGCTGGTCTTGAGGTCTGACTCGTTTCTCCAGCGGTGCTGCTGCTGGAGTGGGAGATGGGGGGGAAGAGCCTTTAGATTCCTTCCCTTTGGCTTGTTTTGAAGCCATAATTAAGTCAATTCAATTGCTATTCACTTCAAAAGGTATTTTAAAGTCTTATTTAGAATAGATCTTCTATTTTTCTATTTTTCCCCCTTTTGGGCTTCCACAAAAGAATAGTTTTACTTTTCACTTTCACTTTTCACTTTCCTTTGCCCGCCCACTTTTTCTCAAAGCACCATTTTCTTGCACTTTTAATTAAAATTTTCTTCTTAATTAAATCAGTCTTTTAGAGGGATGCAATAGAAATATTTATTCTTTATACTTGCTGTGTTACTTTCTTCCTTCTTCCAGTGATGTTACTTTGTATCACTTTCACTCAATCAGGCTGCTCGTGTTGTCTTGCCCTGATTGACAGGGACGTCTCAACTCCGGAGTTGCCAGGCACTGGGGAGCTCTCCTGCCCGCTCTCTCAGAAAATTTCCTGAGAGAACCTGAGTGGCTCTACCCCTGCCAGCTTCTCTCCTTTTCCCCCTTGTCCAGGGAAAAGGTTTTTCGCCACCTGCCAGCTGATGCGCACTGACAGGCGGTTTTACAGAGCCGAAATGGGCGCCCGCTTGTAAAGGCGCCTCTGACGTCGTGAAGCCGGAACCGGAAGTCCCTGTTGTTCGTGCTTTTCATTGCCACCCACACCCTCAGAAACATGCTGGGTTCCAGCTGTTCAGTGCAGGGGTTCCCTGACTCCACCCATGCCGGTTGATTTGGGAGGTAGCTGTTGGCTTTGGTGCTGCTACCAGTGTCTGTGCTGCTACGCGCCCCCCATTGTGCCAAACCCATGGGAAAGAGGGTCAGAGAGGAAGAATGGGAAAGAGGGTGAGGGAGAAAGAAGGGGAGAGAGAAAGAATATACAGTAGAGGTGACAAATAGATTTAAAGAATAGACAGTGTGCCTGAGGAACTATGGACAGCAACATTGTACAACTAAAACCATTTCAAAGAAAAAGAAAAGCAAGAAAGCAAAATGACTGTCTGAGGAAGCTTTGCAAATAGCTGAGGAAAGAAGTGGAATAGCTGAGGAAAGAAGGAAAATTTTGATAAGCACATTTCCACTGAAAAAGCATTTATTTTATATAAGCATTCTCTTAGGGTCATTTTAGGTCCTTTCCTCTCTGTCTCATGGGGAATCTTTACTTTATATTTTATTGTTAATTATAGAAATAATTGTTTATCACAATTCACTCTGTTTTATAAAATGTATAAAATGTACATATAAAATATGTATCCATTTTTATTTCTGTAATTCATCATGGCTATTTTGCAACATAAGACTTAATTTCTTGTCTGCTTATATTGGCCCCCTTAATCTTAGTTTTTCCTCTTACTCCTTTGGCTTTGGAACCTTGAGTTTTCTATCCTTATGACAATATTTGCAGCGATTTGATTATCCTAAACCTTCTACATGAGGGTGTATAATTGCCATATAAGGCTGCGCCACTGCTTGTATACATGTTCCATTCTCAGAGAAAGATCATTATACTGGGACACTAGTTCAGTATGGATACACAGTTGCTCCCCTGTAATGGGATAATTAGGCAACACAGCAATAGTCCCCATCCCTACTTATAGATTCTGCCATATCCCCCATAAACCAACCACTATCACTATTGCATGTTCCTACTGGACTAACTTTTTCAGTTCACTGCCCCCTTGGTGCTACAAACTCATCCTCAGTGCCCCCCCACCCCCTATCGGTTCCGTGGGCATAGCTTGGGTGTTGCGTGGCCAACCACTCAATGCCTCATCCAGTCACATGGCCCCACAACCAAGCCATGCCCAAAGATCCTGGTAGGAAAAATCCTTAGATTTCTATTCTGCCTCTTTTCCCATTGCAAGTTTCCTGCAGCCACACTTTTTTGTGCGTGTTGATGTGCATGGAGGTGCTTCTGCTGAAGCATCTGCCTTGACTGCAGGCTCCTTTGTGGTGAAAATTACCAGAGCAAGCTGCTGCCCTTCTTAAATGTGCCACAGGGAACAAGCAGTTTATTCTGGTAACTTTCGCTACAACAGGTGGCCACTAATATGAATCCAGGTAACTTTCGCTACAACAGGCGGCCATTAATATGAATCCAGTGAGTTGCTTGCTGAAGGGTCTGGACTCCCGATGATGGGATGAGGTCCTTCAGGCACAATCTCTCTTCTCTTTCTTTTTCTCATATCTCTTTTTTCTCCCCGCTTTCCCACTTTCTCTCTTCCCCCACTCTTGCTCTCTCCTCCTCTCAGAGGGCAAAGCCTGCCTTCAGGCTTCAGGATCTCAGAGGGCAAAGCACCCCCCTCCATCGTAGCCAGGGGACAAGATCTCTGACACTGAGGTTTTTAAAGCAAATCTGTGAGAAGTAAAAAAAAATGTTTTTAAAGACCCAGAAACAGATGAAGATTCGCTCCTGATCTGGAATACAGATCAAATCTCTATCCCTACCCCTCCCTTCTCAGGCCAGGCAAGGAGTGACTGAGAGGGTGAAGTGTGGGGACAGCCAGTGGTGGGATCATTCTCTCTCTCTCACATACACACACGCAACCTGTGTGCTTCTTTCAAATGGAAAAACTCCTGGAGCAAGCGTGTGCTTTCTTTCTTTCTGTGTGCCTGTGTGTGTTTGGGAGAGAGAGAGAGAGAGAGAGAGACTGACATCCCGCTGGGATTCCTTGCCCCATGCCTCGCCCCACCCCCACCATTGCAGCCTGCCTGGGCGGCTCAAGAGCCAAAGCAGCATTGGGCTGTGGTCGACCCCATGCCTCTTTGGTGGCATCTGACCTGGGGGGGGGGGTGCTGCTCAGCCCTGAGGGGGAGTTTGGCTGCAACAGGGGCTGCTCCGCCATGGAGTTCTTTCATTTGCTTCAGGCTGGGAACCTGCTGCCGGACGTTTGCTAACTCGGCTACAGATCAATCCCTCCCCCTCTCTCACAGGGGATATGCCAGTTCTGGGGCAGTTCACCCACCCTCCTGGATTACTTTCTTCTTTCTCCCACATCAGCTGCTGTTCAGACCTGTGTGTGTGAGAGAGAGAGAGACACAGGTTTTAGATTTCACCCCTAGGTCTTCGCAAAGTTGGAATTCATTGAGTGAACTTTTTCACTCCTGCACTTCACAATGGAGAGAGGCAGGGTCCCATCCTAAATCCCATTACAATGTGGAGCCACAATGTGACCTGTGTGGCTCTTTCACCCCTCTACTGCAGCTCCCCATCACCCTGTCACAGCAGAGGCAGTGGCAATGGGCCTTTGCAATGGCAACAGGGTTCCACCTTCATCATGGTTCATTTGCTGTTACTGAGAGGGCTGGAAGCACCAGTGAAATGTTACCAGTTTGGCCAAAGCAGTAGCGATGGCAGCGGGTGGTTCAGAGTATAAGGTTGTTATATGTGGGTGCAGACTATCTTGTCTTCATATTAGAAGATGGAAGAATACAGAAGGTTGCAGGGCTAAAAAAATTGGCAAATTTTATACTCTAATTGTAACTCTGCTGAAGACCATTATAATATTTTCATACTTGAAATCAATAGATTTATTAAATTGTACCATTAATCACCACCAAAACCAAGAAAAACAAACTACCCATATCAATAAGAAAACTCCAATTAAAAAAACCTACTACAAAAACTGCTACAAAAATATATTCCATCAAATAAAGACTGAATGCAGAAATTACCACCAATCAAGAAGAAAACCTTCTATGCACCCTAATGGTAAAGAATACAATGATGAAGCACTTAAAGCAAACCTCTTTAACACATTTTTCAGCTCAGTCTTTTTAAGGGGTGTAAGAGCACATCATGCCTACTATCCCTGTCCTAATGTTCTCTTTATTTGTTATATATTTATTATTTATTTGTACATGTTAAGAACTCAATTCATACTTATACTTATATGTATACCTACTATGGAATTAAAAAAACAACAACCAGCTCTGGTCTTTGTGAACATAAAATAGGGAAGTGTGATTTTTATTTATGGTTATATACATTATTCCATTGGACCTATCAGGAAAAAGATCTCTATCTGGCCATCCTGCAAAGATTACAAGCAAGAATAGAATAAGAATAACATAAATCATAAGAATATGAAAAACCAGAGTTCAATCCTTATCCTTTTCTGCATTCTAAAAGTTAAATGGTATTGGGTTTCCTGCTGGAACAGGGGTTAGGAAGCTGAAAGAAAAAAGGAGCGTTTCTCCAAAGGGGTAGCGGAATCCCCCTTTTACTTAAATTTTGCCACTTCCCTGGTTCCTATTTGCCAGCACGTCCATTTCATAGTCCATTTAGGGTAGACAGAAAGGAGGAAAGTAGCTTTTTTGTTACTGTTTTCAGATGTTCTTACAATAATGCACCAAGGTGAAAAGATCAGGGACACCTTATACACATTGTGCTAATTACTGCAAGTACTAAAGTTGTAATTAGCTTATTACACTGCAGAGCAGCTTTTTGAAAAGAATATCTCCAGATTATTAGTTGAAAAATAACATCTGTTTCAAATAAAATCAACCAATTAGCACAGGCAAATTGACAGTTTGAAATCAGAGAATTATATTGTGCCAAGTGCAAATATCCATGTGAATACTATCTCCTTATATCCCACATTATCTGCCAGCACAGCTGGTATTTAACACCATTGAGTTCTGTACAATTTCAAAAAATGTTTGTTAATTTGAAATAACCTAATCAGAGTGTACGACACAGAGTGAGGTTGTTGTCTGCTTAATTAAAATTGATCTTGTTATTTCACTCCATAAAAATAGAACTGTATCCCCATTTAAAGTTTTGTTAACATCAATATTCAGGTATTGTATATGAATGTACAATGTTCCTGGTAGCAAAGTTTGACACTTTTGTCAGATTTCTAAAAGAAGCATATATTCTTATCCCCCAGGGTGCGGAAAACCTAAACCAGACTCAATTTCTTTATATGAGCCTTCATTGGCAAGTTACACCAAGCCACATCAAAATTGTTTCTAGGACTTGTTTCACCAGAAAAGGTAAAGAAAGGCAGCACATATTCTTCTTCCCCACATTGTGGGAAGCTATTATCTATTATCATCTATTATCATAATATGAGGTTTTCCTGTGCAGTTACACTGGCATATCAAGATCATCACACTTTTCAAGTACTAGCCTTCCCTGGGAAGCTACAAAAAGCCATATTCAAATTGCCTGTACAACTGATTTCACCAGACAAGGTAACTTTGGACCCAGGTCAGATTTATAAAGGAAGCACGTATTATTGTTCTGCAGAGTTTGGGAAGCCCATAACAGACTCAATTTCTTTATATGAGGTTTCATTGGCAAGTTACTCTAGGGCATACCAAGAATGTGTCTAGGACTGATTTGACCAGAAAAAGTAACTAAAAGAGGCACATATTCTTGTACCCCAGATTGTGGAAAACCTAAATCAGATTCAATATTAAGGGAGGACACATTATAGGAGACATATCATAATTTCACCAGAAAAGTTAACTTTGGACCCAGATGTCAGATTTATAAAGAAAGCAGAGTTTGGGGAGTTTATAACAGATTAACGTTTTTTAAATTTTAAAAATTTTTAAATTTTAAATTTTGGGAAATTTTTAACAATTTAAATGGTAAATTTTGGACAGCCATAGTATATAATTTTTAAATTTTAAATTTTGTTATTGTACTGTTTGTTTTTAGTCGGCTGTAAACCGCCCCAAGTCTTTGGAGAGGGGTGGTATAAAAATCTAAATTAATAAATAAATAATAAATAAATAAATAAATAACAGAGTTCCCCAGAGTTTGGGAAGTTTATAACAGACTCTATTTATACTCATACATTCAGAAATAGTCACATTCTCCAATCCTCATCTATGTCTAGTCTGATGTCACACCTAAATATTTACATTCCTTAACAGTCACAAAGCTCACTCAAATTAACTATTTGCTATCGCTATTGTGGCAGCTTTGAAAACAGTAGCACCCAGAAGTTGTTTATTTTTCAAAATGATTTCTCGGTCCAAGGTTACCTTTTATCTTGAAATTAATCGGAAACGGAGGCATACATTTGATAAAGTGACTGTGTTTTAGGCTTTCCACACTTGGGGGAAGTTTTATACATCTCTTTTTCAAATTGAGATTTCGGTCCAAGTCACCTTTTCTTCAAATCAGCTCTACAGACAATGCTGATACTTTAGTCTACCATCTCAGGGAAAGATTGGGTTTGAGAAGACTAGTTCTGTTTTAGCCATTCTAGACTTTAGGAAACAGGAATATGTGTTTCTTTCTCAAATCTGAGATCTGGCTCCAAAGTTAACATTTACCATGATATCAGTCCTACAAATTCTGTTATGCCTTTCCAAATCTGAGATCTCGGTCCAAAGCTACTTTTATATCTTGAAATCAGTCCTTGAGACAATTCTGATATTCCTTCGTGAGGGAACACTCGGATTTGAAAACTGATTCTGTTTTAGGCATTCTAGTCTGTGGGGAAAATAAATATGTGTCTCTTTTTGAAATGAGTTCTTGGTCCTAAGTCAACTTTTGATATCAGACATTTCTGATATTCCATAGGCTAACCTCTCTGTTTCTGTTTTTCAATCTTGAAATGTCTGTCCAAAGTTACCGTTTACCTGAAGTAAGTCCTACACATAATTCTGATATGCTTTAGTGTGGAAAGCTCGGATTTCAAAACTGACATGGTTTTAGGCATTCTAGCTTGTGGGGAAGATAAATATATTTCAATCTCACCTTTTATCTTGAAATTTGTCCTACAGACAATTCTGATATGTTTTAGTCAAATTTCTAAGGGAGGACTTGGATTTGTCAAAGGACTCTGCTTTCGGGATTCTAGCCTGTGCGGAGCAGGAATATGTATTCATTTTACAAATCTGAATTCTGCTTCCAAAGTTACCTTTTATCTTCAAACCACTCTTTACAAACCTGATATGCCTCAGTCTTTGAAAATTTGAAAATTCACTGTCTTTTAGCCTTTCCACACAGTGGGGAACATTTATAGGTGTCCCATTTTGAAAACTGTGAGCTGAAAATTTAACCTTTACCTGAGTTGTTAAAGACAACTCTCATATACCTTAGGGAAAGCTCGGATTTAAAAACTGATTGTGCTTTAGGAATTCTAGCCCGTGTCTCTTTTTCAAATTGAGACCTGGGAGCAAAGTTACCATTTATCTTGAAATCAGTCCTACTATTTCTGATATGCCTTAGTCTAGCTAAGGTAAGGCTTAGATTTGAAATCCTTTGATAGGCTTGCCACACTGTGGGAAACACAAAATATGTGCTTCTTTTACAAATCTGACATCTGGGTCCAAAGTTTTCTGGTGATATCTTGACATTCCAGTGTAACTCCACAGGAAAACTCATATATGATAATAGGGTCTGTTATACGCTTCCCACAATGTGTTGGAAGAAGAATATGTGCTGCCTCTGTTGACCTTTTCTGGTGAAAAAAGTCCTAGACACAATTTTGATGTGGCTTGGTGTAACTTGCCAATGAAAGTTCATATAAAGAAATTGAGTGTTTTAGTTTTTCCGCATAAGAATATCTGTGATAAGAATATATGCTTCTTTTAGAAACCTGACGTGCGTCCATTGTTACTTTTATGGTGAAATCAGTCCTAGAGACAATTTGAACATGCCTTATTGTAACATCACAGGAAAACCTCATATATGAAAATTGAGTCTGTGGGGAAGAAGAATATGTCCTTCGTATATACATCTGACATCTGGGTCCAATGTTACCTTTTCTGGTGAAATCAGTCCTAGAGGCAATTTGGATGTGGCTTCGTGCCAGGGAAAAGTCGTATTTGAAAATTGTTTTATAATTTCCACACTGTGGGGAACAAGAATATGTACTTTGTTTAGGAATCTGACATGGGTAAAAAAGTGACCTTTTCTAATGAAATCAGGATATCCCTTGGTGTAACTTCAAATAGCTCATATTTGAAAAGTGACCATGTTTTATAATTTTCACACTGAAGAAATCTAATATATCATAATTCAGTCTGTTATAGGCTTCCCACAATGTGGGAAAGAATATGTGCTTCCTATAGTTACCTTTTCAGGTGAAACAAGTCCTAGAGACAATTTTCAAATAGCTTGGTGTAACTTGCCACTGAAAGCTCATATAAAGAAATTGAGTCTGTTTTTGGTTTTCCGCACCCTGGGGATAAGAATATATGCTTCTTTTAAATCTCTGACATGTGCGTCCAATGTTACTTTTATGGTGAAATCAGTCCTAGAGGCAATTTGAACATGCCTTATTCTAATCACAGGAGAAACTCATATATGAAAATTGAGTCTGTGGGGAAGAAGAATATGTCCTTCGTATATACATCTGACATCTTGGTCCAATGTTACCTTTTCTGGTGAAATCAGTGACAATTTAAATATGCCCTTGTGTAACTAACTTCCCAAGGAAAGCTCACATGTGGCAATTGCCTTCTGTTATAGCCCTCCCATACTATGGGGGAAAAAGAATAGGTGCTTCCATGATAAATCTGACATCTGAGTCTGTTTTAGGTTTCCAACTGTGTAGAACAAAAATATGTTCTTTTAGAAACCTGACATCTGGGTCCAAAGTTTCTGGTGAAACCAGTCCTAGAGGCAATTTGAACATGCCTTATTGTAACATCACAGGAAAACTTCATATGAAAATTGAGTCTGTGGGGAAGAAGAATATGTCCTTGTTATATACATCTGACATCTGGGTCGAAAGTTACCTTTTCTGGTTAAAGCAGTCCTAGAGACAATTTTGATATGCCTTAGTTTTCCCAAGGAAAGCTCATATATGAAAATTTAGGTTTTCCACAATCTGTGGAACAAGAATATGTGCTTCCTTTACTTACCTTTTCTGGTGATATATGCCCTAGTGTAACTTTCCAATGAAAGCTCATATAAAGAAATTGAGTCTCTTATGGGTTTCCAAATCACTGGGGAACCAAAATATGTGCTTCTTTTACAAATCTAACATCTAGGTTCAAAGTTTTCTGGTGATATCTTGATATCCCAGTGTAACTGCACAGGAAAACCTCATATATGATAATAGGGTCTCTTATAGACTTCCCACAATGTGGGGAAGAGGAATATATTCTACCTTTATTTACCTTTTCTGGTGAAACAAGTCATAGAGGCAATTTTGATGTAGCTTGGTGTAAATTGCCAATGAAAGCTCATATAAAGAAATTGAGTCTGTTTTAGGTATTCCGCAATGTGGGGAATAAGAATATATGCTTCTTTTAGAAATCTGACATGTGCGTCAAATGCAACTTTTATGGTGAAATCAGTCCTAGAGGCAATTTGAACATGCCTTATTGTAATCACAGGAAAACCCGTTATATATCAAAATTGAGTCTGTGGGAAAGAAGAATATGTCCTTCGTATATACATCTGACATCTGGGTCCAATGTTTCCTTTTCTGGTGAAATCAGTGACAATTTATATATGCCCTTGTGTAACTAACTTCCCAAGGAAAGCTCACATATGGCAATTGCTTCTGTTATAGCATGCACACACTATAGGGAAAAAGAATAGGTGTTTCCATGATAAATCTGACATATGAGTCTGTTTTAGGTTACCAACTGTGTAGAACAAAAATATGTTCTTCTTTTAGAAATCTGACATCTGGTTCAAAAGTTTCTGGTGAAACGCAATTTGAACATGCCTTATTTTAACACCTCGTATATGAAAATTGAGTGTGTGGGGAAGAAGAATATGTCCTTCATATATACATCTGACATTTGGGTCCAATGTTACCTTTTCTGGTGAAATGAGTGACAATTTAGATATACCCTTCTGTAACTTCCCAAGGAAAGCTCACATATGACAATTGCGTCTGTTATAGTCCTCCCACAATGTGGGGAAAAACAATATGTGCTTCCCTGATAAATCTGACATCTGAGTCTGTTTTAGGTTTCCAACACTGTGGGGAACAAGAATATGTACTTCTTTTAAAAATCTGACACATAGGTCAAAAGTTACCATTTCAGCTTCCGGGTGGCTCCGCTGTTGCTGAAAGATGCTCCTCCGAGCGCTCCGTATACCCGCAATGTAACCAGCCACTGAAACAGCTAAAATCAGCTGTAACGCAGCTGGAAACTTCACCCCTAGCAAGTGGGGGGGAGAAGAGCCAGCAGGCAGGGGTTGAGCCTCCCAGAGAACCCCTGGGAAGTTTGGGGGTTC
>JANHFP010008586.1:216418-234887 GCA_032468135.1 Calamaria suluensis | reverse complement strand
GGAAGGAAGGAAGGAAGGAAGGAAGGAAGGAAGGAAGGAAGGAATATCTGTGTTTTATAATTCCTATCCACAGCAATTAAAATTACATACTGCCAACACATCATAAAGTCTCTAACTTGCTGGTTTGGTTTTCCCCTATCAACCTGTCTGCTGCTTTATCCTCTTAAATGTAAATGGTTTTTTTGCCTACATAAATATTAGTGTGTGAACCTTTATGGTCTGTATGTACATTTTCATGTTAAGGGTGCAATTCTAAACGTGGTGCAATTCTAAACTAGTGCCCAAGAAATAAACATGATCGATTTCTGAATGGGTATGTGCGGGTTTGCACTCTAAATTACTATTAGTTTTGCTTTGTATAGAAAATCAGTGACTGAAAGTAATGATTCATTCAAAAATCTAAGTCTCGACAATTTATTTCTTAAAATTAATAACAGGATCTTGGATCTTGAATACTGCAATTAAACTTTTAAGCAAAATATAATTGAAGCAAACAAGTTTTTACGTTTAGCCAATGCAGGCGAGATGTGTTGTACTGTACATGGGATAATCCTACCCATTCCTTGTAGCATTCGGGGAGAGAGGGTTGTCTTTTCTTTTTCATGGAAAAAGTGATTCAGTTCTTCTTGCTAGTTGCAGCAAGAAGGATGTCCAGGAAAGCCACCCAACTTGGTCCAACCTGTACCCTTCTCCTTCTCCTTCACGATCCAGGCCGCATTTTGCCTTGGGCTGAAGCCAGAAGCTGCCCAGCCTTTGACAAGAGCCAATCAGAGCGCTCCTTCCAGCACGTGGAGGAGAGGGAATCAAGAGCTAAGCGATTGCAGCGCAGTCACTACCCTGGTTCCTCGTGTCCTGA
Organism: Calamaria suluensis; assembly: GCA_032468135.1. Classification (NCBI taxonomy): domain Eukaryota; kingdom Metazoa; phylum Chordata; class Lepidosauria; order Squamata; family Calamariidae; genus Calamaria; species Calamaria suluensis. Next base: position 234,031 of record JANHFP010008586.1, on the reverse strand, counting down.
GCAGGAAGAGGGGCGAGCCTCAGCTGCTGCTTAGCGGGGGGGGGGGGGGTACCAGCCCCAGCCAAACTTCAAGCCCCGCACGGCCCGGGAGAGTGCATGCAAACCAAAGCCATGAGCAGCCAATACCAAGAAAAGAGCTGCTCCGAGGGGCCCGAATGCAAAAGTAAATCGCCAACTTTGCTCTCCCCCTATTGCATCGACAGCATCCTGGGCAGGAGGAGCCCTTGCAAGATGCGACTGCTAGGAGCAGCTCCTAATCTGCCACCTTTGGCCAACCGGACGGAGCCCGACAAGGCCGGGCAAGGTGAGAAGGGTGGAATGAGGGTGAAAAAGGGTGGGAACATAGCTTCAAATAAATGAAGCTGTCTTGCCCGCAGTCCTGAATGTCGTCTGATCCCTTCCACTCCACTCTTGGCCCAGGGTTTGCTAAGGAGAAGGCGCTTCTACGGCAAGTTAACTGGGTCCCAAATTCGGGCAGTCCCAAGTTGAGCAGTCGGACAGTTGAAGACCGAATCACGTTCCGAAGAACTCCGCTCCCTCTGTGCCCTGTTGTCTCAGTCTCTCTCTCTCTCTCCGGTGCACCGGGATGAATTCTAGCAGGGTTTACGCTACTCGGGGAAAAGGAGGGAGAGGGCTGGATGCAAAATCGAGGGTCTTTTTTCTGCTCTTCTCACTTTACGGGTTTGTACGGGTGGCGTTGTGATGGCAAATGTCAACCGTTTTCAAGAGTTATGTGTGGTATTGTTTCCAATTTGGGAACCTTTGCCTGCCAGGCCTAGATTAAAGGCGAAACCATCTCGTTGAGGGGGTGGGCACTCCAGTTCAATGTCCAAATCTTGTAGGAAATTAAATGGTTCTAATTTTTTTCATGAATGGAGAAAGGAAGATAATTCTGCTTCTTCTAAACCACTTTCTCTCAGGCCTGGAGTTTCAGTTGAGTCAAGGGCGGGTCTGTCCTGCTACAGAAATGTGGAAAATAATTTGACAGAACCCCCATAGGTGTCAGATGCCAGCTGGAGGAGGGAGACCCCCTTTAGTTGGTATTTGAAGGTAATGTTTGAAACCAAAATGAGGTTGGGAGGTGTTCTCGGCAATGGTGTTTGCTGCAGCTGCTTTCAAATATAACCTTGTGAACAAAACAGACTTTGTCTGTTATTACAGAAATGGGGAATTGCCTGGATTCTAAGGTAATTCCTTTGGGTTCTATTGACTCAATTTTGACAGCTGAGGAGGAAGATGGGCGGGTTGGGGTGACTCCCGCTGGGACTTTTTGCAGGTATCCCTCTTTTCAAGAAGCCCATCTGTAGCTACTGGACTAACGACCCGTGCTTGTCTCTGTCTCTGGCAGGACCAGGCAAGGGCAGCCCGCCCGGTTTCGAGATGGGCGAGCTGCATCTGCCTCCCAAGTTGCGCCGCCTCTATGGGCCTGGTGGGGGCCGATTGCTGGCGCGAGCCGAGGCAACCGCCTCGTCGTGGGACTCTCTTAAGATCAACCAGGCGCCACAGGTCAGCATCAGTCGAAGCAAGTCCTACCGGGAGAACGCACCCTTTGCGCGTACCCTGGACGACTTGAACAGTCCTGGAGGTGGCGGCGGCCCCGATGGTAGGCCAAGCCGAGGGGAGGAACTGCTGGAGGAGGAGAACGAGGAAGAAGAGGAGACCGAGGGGCTGGATGAGGAGTTGGATGAGGACGAAGAACTGTTAACCGAGGCCAAACATGCCCGACAGAGCTCGGGGTCCGAGGGTGGGACTGGCGTGGGGCCTGCGGCGATGGGAAACGAGGGTGCCAGCGACTCGCCCAAGGAGGAGCTGCTGCTCCCTGCCGACGAGCTGGCCGACGGCAAGGATGGTGAGGACAGCGTGTGCCTGTCGGCGGGCAGTGATTCCGAGGAGGGGTTACTCAAGAGGAAGCAACGTCGTTATCGCACCACCTTCACCAGCTACCAGTTGGAGGAGCTCGAGAGAGCCTTCCAGAAGACCCACTACCCAGATGTCTTCACCAGGTAGGGAATGAACTGCTGAGACAAGCTAGCCTCCAAGCTGCTTTAGGGTGGGAACGGGTTTCTAGGTCAGGATGGAACGTCGAAAGAACTCTTAAGAATGAGGAAAGAGCCGAGGCTGATCGACTGGGCATAAAATCCTCTGGGACGAACATTTTTTAAATATTTGTTTCGGTTTTTGCATGTACAAGATCAGAAGGAAACTGAAGGAGGTAAGAAAGGACACTGCAGGGCTGGAAAGAGGGAAAAGATTTGAAGAGGAGATGCGCGTCACAGGTCTTCTTCGGGTCTTCCTCCACAAAACTCATTTTCGTGCCCCGCTTTGCTTCTCCCTTCCGCTATTCCCGTGCTTTGGCTAGTCACCTTTTCCCAAATTCAATGGCCTTTACAAATTAGCGTGCCCGGCTCTCCGCTAGACTTCAGCCGCTAAATTAGTCTGCCAAGGATATGTGGCCGAATTTTTTATCACATCGTTGCCAAACCAATCTATTTTTGCCCTGATCCTCTGGCTAGTCTGTCAGGTATCAGTTTCACAGTTTTCCGTTGAAGCTGGAAAGCTGCCCTATCAATGGAAGTCACATACATACAGATAGGAAAAGATCAAAGTATTCCGCATTCGAAGGTTAAAAATATGGAACGAGGCGGCAGCGATCAGCCAGAGCATTTTGGCAGAGTCTGCTTGCTCGCAGACGGTAGTAATTTTTGGACGAGGTCCGGAAAATAGGAGATGGAAAAAACAGAGCTGGGGTCGAGAAAGATGTTGCTATTCTTTGAATGCGCCTCAGTTTAGAAAGGAAACTCTGGTCAAGCTTAGAATTATCAATTTTTCCTGAAGCACTGGCGGAACTTTCCGTCCTAGCCTCCATCCAAAAGTAAAATAGCTTCCTGAATATTTACATCTTGAGAGGGAAAATCTTCGCCTTTCCTTAGCTTCAGGTTTCCTTTGAGTGAACTTAATTCATCGTATTAACTTTTCTGAATTGACAATTAATATTAACCAATTAAGTATTCAGCCCCTTTCCTTAGGAATTCCTTCATTTTTACAGGAACGCAAATGCCCCCAATCTATTGCCAACAGATAAGCAAAAGTAGGCGCTGCTAATAAAACTCAACTTCAGTCCCTTCCCTAAAAGGGCAACGAGGAGGAAAACGTTGAATTGCAAAAGGCAAGGATTTTTTGCGGGAGCGAGCTTATTCTATCAAGTTCGTAGGCAATTTTCCAGGGTGCGAAGAATTTCTCCGTCTGTAAAGTCGGCAGTTTTTATCAATTGTCTGGGATTCTTCCACCACTTTTCTTATTTTCGGAGGAAGAGAGAAAGAGGGAGTGAGTGATGTCCCTTTAAATTAGATAACCTGCCACAGTGCAAGTTATTTCCTCGGTAAAAGGAGCTGCGTTTGAATGATGGAAAAAAAACTGACGGATCCCTTGGTAAGGCGGTTTCTTCGCTAGCCTTTTACAGCCATTTATTCTGTACCGTCAGTCAAACTCGGTTGTGATGCTACAACGCCAATCTCATCACTAATACGCACGCTACCTTTCTAGCCTAGCCAGAACCCAGAAAATCACTCCATCTTTTCCCTGGAAATGGGCCAACGGAGCACACCAAGTAGTCTGACTCCAAGCAGTGCCAAAATCCCGATATATGAACATGAGAGCGGTGTCGGTTTTTCCATTGCTCCGGACACATTAGTGCAAAAATGTATCCGGTTCTTTAAATAGTTCCTGCAGATTGGTCCGAGGGTTTCCTTTTTGGCAGCCCGAAGATGTTGGCTATTTTTTCTTCTCGAGTCCGGCCAGACTCCCACTTTGGCCGGCATTGCGCTTTTCTTCCGAATGGAGGGAGATCCCATTATCCCGGGAGTCGCCCGAAGGGCTCGTGTTGCAGCTCAATGGATCTCCCCTATGTATATGTATGTATGTGTGTGTGTATATATACATGGTGGGGATATATATATATATATATACATACATATATATACATAAATATATATATATAGAGAGAGAGAGAGGTGGGAGCCTTCGTTAAAAGCCTGGCTGGAGATGTCAGAGAGGAGGTGAGCTCGGACCTGACTCCTGGGGAGTTCTACCCTCTTTCGCATCTTCTTTCTTTGTGGAGAAAAAGGGAATAGTAAGAAAGTAAATTGAGCTTGGGAAAATCAACAGGTAAAGCCTGTCTGGGCAATCTAATACCAGCTAGTGAGCTTGAGGCTTAGGGTAAAATATTGCCAGCTTTCACCCAGGAACAGAGAGGAAGGATGGTACAGGGAAACCTCTAAGTGTGGGATATCCCACCACCACCAAAAGACTGTAAGACAAAAAACCAGGAGCCTAGTCTGATATGGAGCTGGCCAGATGGAGTCGCTTTGATCTGAGCAAGAGAGGAGAAATTGGAATTGAACCATGGTCTTCTGCAATTTCTACCTCACTGTACCTGTTCCCAGACCCTTTCAGAATTTCACCCGAGCACCTGTCTTGTACTTCTTTACTTCCCAGGGAAGAGCTGGCGATGCGCCTGGATCTGACTGAAGCCAGAGTGCAGGTGAGTCGAGGGGGGAGGGGTTGGAAATTGGTGTGGGAGCCAGATATCAGTTGGACAGCAGAGTTTCTCAGTGGGGCAAAACAAAATGCTTTAATAATTTATTTCATCCTCTTGGATTCATTCTCTTTCACCCACCCCAAATTAAGTTAAAAATTTGAGGGAACTGTGTTGCTTCTCCATTTTTTTTCTTTTGGAGACAATGTCTAGGAGGTCCCCAATAAACGTTCCTTTCTTTCCCCACTGCAATTAACATTTCTGGCAATTTTTAATCTCTGTAAAAATATCTCAAAGAGCAAGCCAGACATGTTGGTGCAAGAGCAAAGAGAACTCAGAAGATAACAGGGGGCTTCCTTCTCAACCCTGCCCCAATCCTTTCCTTCCATTGCAGGAGGACAACCATACCCCCCAACAGATGGCTTGGCCTTTGGGCTCTGTGCTGAGCAAATCACTTTACACTGAAAGCCAAGTGCAGCAAAAGCATCATAAATTCCATATGGCTCATTTAATACACAACAGCTTCTCGCATTAGAGGAGCTAATGAAGAGCTCAGTTCCCTCCTCTCTGTTGACACATTTCTCTATTGTCAAACAGAGATGTGACAGCAACTCAGGATTTTCAGCTCAGGGGAATGAGTCGTGGGAAAGTTAAATAACTAAAAAAGAGAATGAGCAAGAAATTGAGACACCCCCCTTCCCCTCATCACGATCTTTCTTTCTCACCCTCCCCTTTGTTCTCATTCATGGGAGATGTAATTAAGGAGAATATGAATTATTAGAATCTTTTAGTTTACCTTTGGGTATACTCAGACTTATTAATTCAATAAGAGGCAGAATGGGGGCGGCATTGCTAATTGAGTTGGAAACAGGAAAGGTGCACTGGGAGATAACAACATTTTCATTGCTCAGTTCCTAGGCTTGCTGTGTTAGGGGAGGGTAAGGAGGGCCTTCTTGGAGGTGATCAGGGCAAACCAGGAGCTATGCAAGGAAGTAACATTTTTTGCCAGCTATAATATTTTTCTTCTTTCTCTTTTCCAAACTCTTTTGGAAAGAGTTAGCCAATTCTAATTTTCTGTTCCTTTCACATTGTTGTAACTGTTAATGTGACTTTGCTACTAATGTTACATCACTTTACAACAGGGCAAAGGATGCCAATGTCTGATATAAAATAACATTACTTTATGGAAATTCATTTTGCCAAGTTTTCGTTAAAAAACATAAAAAAGGTAAAGGTTTCCCTCGCACATATGTGCTAGTCATTTCTGACTCTAGAATGGACAAATGTTTCTCTTTTGTTCTCAGGAAATAACTAGAGGAAGGGCAGACCTGCAGAGATGGTTAATGATGCTGCAGATGAATATCTGTAAAAGATTATTTACTGTTATTAATTTTTTCAAGTATCAAAGTCTTCAACATGTTTAACCTGCCACTTAAGTTGCCAGAAGCATTCAAACATTTGCCAAAACCTTTGGCACTAAGGGAAGGATAGAAAAAGTTACATGTAAAGTTTTAATGACATCAGAAAACATTAGATATTGCTTTTTGAATATTGCAGCATATGCCTTATGCAGTAGTATATACTTCTCGTTCACTGTCCCCAGTGATTGGTGAGGCTACCAGAGGATTGGTGGGAATTTCAGATCTAGAGCAGAAAGAAAAAGACTACATCAGAGAAACTCCTCCAATAGAGAACCAGTAATAAAATGCTTATTTCTACTATCAGAAATGTATTTTAAAAGCTCATTCCGATGGCTCAGTCTGATTTAAAGGGGCATATAAAGAATAGATATCAGCAGAACATAAATAATCAGAATAATGTATTAGTTATATGCCTGTACATCCAAGAATTTCCTTTATACACTGAAGACAGGAGGACGATGTATATTTACTATACATCTCCCCCCCCAAAAAAAAAAGGTAAAAAAGAAATGCTGCATTAATGATATCATAAAAAATAGTTGTATCCAGATGGATTTTTACTTTTGAATAGGAAAACTTGAGAATATGTCAGTGTATGCCTCTATCTGTTAGAATCTTTAATTTAGATGTCTGCACTGCTGATTTTGCAGGAAACCATGAAAAAGCTGCTCAATATCTTAAATTTAGGTGACTTTCTACCACTGTGACTTTTTGTTCTGGATTTATACAGTGAGAAGGAGCTTTTGATCTCACCCTGCAGTCTTGGCTTACTTCTCTTAATAAGTAAGAGGACCAATTTGCTTTGCTTCCTTCTAGAGTGTTCATGAGAAACCCATGGTCGATTAGACAGATTTCATAACTGTTTCCAGGAGATGGAAGCATATTCCTTTTTATCTCTGCTAGAGAAGTAGAAAGGTGCTAGATTACTGGGTGGCTTTCTGGAGTAACTACCCAGGCAAGCTTTCCCCTCTTCCCTGGGCTGGACGGGTCTGGCGAGGTGAGCACCGGTTGGTTGTCCTCCGCAATGTCTCAGTGGGGCCCGGAGGCTGGTGACCTGGCTTCTGAAGATCGTTTGCTGGCCGCCGAGCAGGAACGGGCAGGGGCGGAAAGGTCCGAGCTTACTAATTGCCTTGCCCTTTGTTTTCTTCTGGTTTCCAGGTCTGGTTCCAGAACCGGAGAGCCAAATGGCGGAAGAGGGAAAAGGCCGGTACTCAAAGCCACCCACCGGGCCTGCCTTTCCCTGGCCCGTTGTCGGCATCTCATCCGCTCAGTCCCTACCTTGATGCTAGTCCTTTCCCCCCTCACCACCCAGCTCTCGACTCCGCCTGGACCGCCGCCGCCGCCGCCGCCGCCGCCGCCTTTCCCAGCCTCCCACCTCCGGCCTCTACAGCCTTGCCCCCCAGCAGCACCCCGCTAGGCCTCAGCACTTTCCTGGGAGCGGCTGTATTTCGGCACCCGGCCTTCATCAGCCCAGCTTTTGGCAGGTAAACTTCCCACCCGCATCTGGTGTCTTCCCCCAAATTGGTCAGCGGAGGGCCACAGAGGAGCTGCTGAATTTAGCACAAGGGGAAAGGGGAAAGAATTCCTAGGTGTACGCATGTGCTGTGTAGATCCAGAAGCACCTATTTCTGAAGTCAAAGGGGTGGAGCTAAGAGCAAGTTGGTTCTTGGGTGGAACCCTTCAGCTTAGGGATTTGGAACAGAGATATTTAAAAAAATATCTAAGAATTCTCGGTGCCAAGATTACGTTAAGCTAAGGATTGGGGGGGGGGAGATGGATGTACTCTTTTCAACCTCCCAGATTTGTTGTCCAGCCCCGGCTGCGATTAATCAGAAGTTCTCTGTACCCAATGTATTCACATTATATAGCTAAATAATTCCATTTGGGAGGCTGTAAGAGTTCAAACCTCGTGCGAATTACGTCTGATTTTCTATGTTCTAATTGGACAGCGATTTATAAAAGCTTTGCGTTTCCACGATTTAAGTTTAAACATATGTTAGAAGCTGGGTATCCCACTCCCCCAATGATCTGGAGGTTGGGAATTATTTCACTATAATAAGAGTATATTTTACTCCAAATGTTTGCAGAAAAACTGCAATATATATTGACATTAAGTGGGGAGTGGGAAATCATAGGTAGGCCATATTTAATTAAACTCAATGCAACTGAAAACTCTGTTTAGAGGCGGCCAAATTCCCTAACTTGGAGGGCAATCAGCTGGATAGGAAAAAATATAAATAAATATAAATAAGAGTCAATACTATAGTTATATTTCCTTAGATAAATTCATACAACGAAATAAAAATCCTTCTAGAGTGTAGCTAATTAATTAGACAACGAGACAGTGCCGAGTTTATTAAAACTGGAAAGATGAAAATACAAGGAAAATATTAACAAGAGAACAAAAGGAAAATATAGTCATTGGGGCACAACGCCACTTAAAACAAAATTATCTCTTGCTGGAGGAATGGAAATCCAAATTAAATGAAGGGGCGGGGAATGTCTATCAATGAAAATGAAGCTGCTTCTGCTTCACCTCCACAACTAGTGATTCAATTTCTAAAACGTTACTGGATTACTACGCCCCCTACTGATCACGTTCTTCCCGCGTTTTAATGCTTTTCTTTAAACTCTAGGTAGCCTGGGGTTGCAGCTCGCTCTCTCCCGCCAAAAACATTGAAAAAATAGTTGAAAAAAGCTCGACGAACATATTTTAAAGGGCTACAAGCCCTGCCAAGTGATCAGGGTGGTGCCGGGAGCAGGTGGTGCCGGGAGAAAAAAAACTCTTATCATCTTGAGCGATTTTTCCCTTTTGCTCTTAACAAACAACGTTTTTAGGAAGGCGTGCAGGCGATTTGAAACGGCTTCGCTTTCTATTTAGATTCCCCAGAGCTACGGTACTAAAACTGCTAATATTTCTAACCATGAGGTTCCCAGTTGAGGAAGATTGGCATTGCCGGTTTACCCCCCCCCCCCCCCCCCGCAGTTGCTCTCGGCCTCTATTCTGCAAACGAAAGGCTACAGAAGCCGAGCCTAGTCAATGCCAGGGCGGCCATTCTGAGTGAACTGTATAAAGCCTCTCATTGAGCACGGCGTTTGAGCTGGGGACAGAAGCCACTCCAGAAGGAAACCAGGCGCCAGCCCCGGCAGCTTGTCCCAGAGCCTAGCCAGTTTGGTCTTAGTTGGTCCCTCCCGTTGCCTTTCAGGCCTGCAGTTCAATTCCTCGCCGCGCTGATGTCAGTAATCACCTCCTTGGTTAATGGGGAGCTCGCATCTCTCGACGTGCCGGTCAAAGAGGGTCAGCTGAATAGCACCGGGAGAAACACAGGCGAAAAAAGGAGAAGGGAAAGCACGCCGCAGATTGTGTCATTGCTAGGGGTTGCCGGAGCGTAATTGGAATTCCGCTGTGAGGCAATCTGCTAGAACTGTACTCCCCGCTGGGGAGGGGGATCTGCACGGCAGCGAAGCCGAGAGGCGGGCGCCGCTTTGGCCATCCGGGCGCTGGGAAGTTTCTCATAAGACGGATGGGAGTTGCCACAGACGTACACCCTAATTAAGAGGGCGAGCGCAAGTTCGGCCGACCAGTTAAGGTCTATCGAAAGCCACTCCAGTCGTAGGTTGGAGGGAAGGGGCTACAAGAGCCGAGGCAGCCGACATCTGTCTTGTTGCCTAGCCTCTCTCTCCGTGCAAGCCAGTTTCGACCGATTGCTAATTTCTTGAAGCTAGGGGCCCACCTATCAAACTATAAACGCGACTTTGCCCGTCGGTATCGGAGTTTTTCAATCTTCCTCTTTCTCGAGCCTCCTCCCACAACTTTCGGGTTCAGAATAGCCCATCAAGGTTGTCCCGTCAGAAGCATGCAGAGTTGCAGGCAGAAGAGGCGCCCTAAATAGGGGAAATGCGGGATTCAGTCCCCGGTCCGGGAGGAGACCGGAAAGCGAACGCAAAAAGAGACTTTCCCGTTCCCCTACAATTTTCTAATCAGGCCCCTTCAGTTCGAGGTTGGCAAGTTGTCGCCTTCCCGATTTTTGGACCTCTGAGAAGCCGTTTGTCCTGCAAAGAGAATAAAATTAAAACCGAAATGGCAGTCCCCTCTCGCGACCATAAAAACAGCTGCCGGACTTTCGGCTGTCTTAAGACTGACTGTCCCGCGTCTCCTTTGCTTGCAGGCTCTTTTCCACCATGACCCCGCTGACTAGCGCTTCCACTGCGGCTGCTCTGCTGCGACAGCCAGCCCCTGTCTTGGACAACGCCGTGCAATCGAGCGGCCTCTCTGACCCGGCCACCGCTGCAGCGGACCGGCGCGCTTCCAGCATTGCGGCCCTGCGTCTGAAAGCCAAGGAGCACGCGGCGCAGCTCACGCAGCTCAATATTCTCCCCGGGAACAGTGCGGGCAAAGAGGTGTGCTAAGCCGCTCCCCGGGGTGTGTGTGTGTGTGTGTGTTGGTGGACGAATCGGCCGAGGCACGAATCCAAGACCAAAAAGGGAGGGAAGCCAGTGAACACACGCTTTCTGGAGGGGGATAGGAGGCGGAGAGGCGCCACTTCTGCGGATTCCCCTGAGCCAATCCGCAGGAGCCCACCCTTCCTCGGCCGGGAGTTTTTTTCCTTGCTAGATCGTTGACTTGGCCAGCAAAGGACCAATCCAAGTTGCGGGAGGCTGGAGAGAAGACAGGAAGGTCGGTGAGGCTGCTAAGAAAACAAAGGACAACTGAGGCCAGGTTGCGCTGTTTGCCTTAGGCTGTTCTCACCAGCCCAGAAAAGATGCTTGCCGACAGAGCCAAGGCTGGGCCAAAGCCAAGTAGAGCACTTGGGGCTGGGCGGGGCTGGTCACTTGTCCACCGATCACATCAACCAAGGGTTTTATAGTAAACCAAAGGGAAATATAACACTAGCATATGGACTGTTAAATTACTATACTGTAATATTGTACATACCATTGTTATTAAAATACGAAAAAGAAAAAATCCAGAGCTTTGTATATTTGAAAGGTTATATAATTGCACTCAGTGTAGTGTTTGTACACGTTTGTCATTTCTGTAGATTTTTGTGTTGTAGATACTGTAGGGACCCTAGACAAATATTTATGTACAAATTCGTTAACTTATTAATTGTAGTTTCCCAAAACCCCGAAAGAGAATACCAGCAATCCAGAGAAAGGCCATCGGAAACATACGTTTATGTAATGTTGTTATTGCTCTCACTTTTCCTTACGATTAAGTGAGAAAGTGTTACCTATAGAAAATAAATGTATCTTTCTATATCTGCACGTTTATCAATAATTCCAAAAGCTACCTGGAGGTTCAGTGGTATTGAAAACAACCATGCTAATAACAGGGAGGAACTGTATAAGTATCTACTTAAAAGATTTAAATCTTTTACAGAACGTGGAGAGATGGACTTTTCACAAATGTTCGAACTGATAGAAAAAGGCTTTGTCATTTTTTTAAAAATAACTTGTGTTTGCTTAGTGTAGAATCCTCACCCACTTGCCAAACGGCTTGGATTTCTGGAAATTGGAAAAGTCCCACTGAGATTTTTGGAATGTGGGTGGATCGTGGCCTAGGCAGAATCCTTGTTAACATCAATAAGAGTGGCTTTTAGAGCCTTGGCCATATCAAATGCACTTTTTGGGGAGTGAAACCAATCCAGCATAAGATTTTTCCCCAAATCTACATCTTGGCCATTCTAACAAGGAACCTTTACTCCATCCTTTTCAACGGGTACATTTGTATTCCACTTTAAATGTGAGCAAAGATGGTATGCGTGCGTCTCCCCCTCTCTCGATCCTGTTTCGTTCCTTCGCCGAAAATGTTTCTCCTCACAAGGGTGGGACCTGGGAAGGCCTCCATCCCTGGCCTTGTAGATTAGGTCGGCTTGTAGATTAGGTCACCCTTGTGAGGCTTGTCCCGATGCCGGTGCAGTGTACCAGCCACCAATTATGGGGAATAAGGAGCTGAAGTTCTTTTGGCGCCCGCTCTGAGCATACAGGCTGGTTGAGGTATGAAACTGAGGGACTGCCAGAGGCTGCTGTGCTGTATGACCGTCTCTCTTGCCTGGAAATTTGGCGGGACTTTTCAGGGCCAAGCTCATCGGTTTTTTTTTCCTTTCATCAGTCCCAGAGGCGGGAAGAAAAATTGTGCTATTTTGCCCCAGGCATTACCGCTCTTACCGGCAAGAGCGGCAGATGCTGTCTGTCCCTTTCCGGGAATCGGGCAGTGGCCGCGGGTAAGCTTCCAGCCCGACCTCTCCCTTTTCCAAGCCATTTGACCTGCCATGAAGCTGAAGCAAATCGCGTGAAATTGCCTCCAAGGATTACATCGCTGTCCCATTGAAAAGCCCCTGAGCCCCTGGTTTACCAACCTCCTAATCCCATGCCACTCGGCTGCTGCAAACACTCCCACCCCAGTGAAAGGGCCCCTATTCTTCCACAGCGGGGGGTGGGTGGGCTTTACAGTCGGCAGCGGCGGACAGAGCTCGCACGCTTCAAACGGTCTTCCCCGGATTAGAAGAGAGCCGTGCTGTCATGCCTGACAAGCCCTCAAAGCTTCCCCCGAAACCCACGACCTTTCCCTTTCCTGGCTTGGTGGCATCCGGGAACACCTAACGGCCCCTGCGAGCGCTCACCAGGCGTTTCAGCTTTGAATGGGTTTCCGGCAAGGTAAGGAAGGTAAAACTAGGCCTTCCATAAATTCCACCTAAGGCTTCCCATGAAGCTGAGCTCCCCACTCTCTTTTCTTTTTCTAAGACCCAAGGGCTGTGTTTTCTGAATAAGCTCAATGGTGAAAAATGGAAACACCATTTCACTTTGGGTAATTCACCAGAAACTGAAGCCAACTTCCCCTAAATTGCTTCTTTGTAAATTGATGCCATATATGGATAAGAGATGGTTGTACAGTACACCTTTCATTACACATTCCCCTTGCTACTTCCACCCAACATACACATACATATTAGGTCAACCAACAGGAAATGAAAGGAATTGACCACAATACATCAGTACTGCAATAATCTAAAACAGGCCATGGCTTGCCCATTAACTTTTGGTAAATGTTACAAAGAGAATTTAAGAAAAGGCTTCACTGAGATGGCTCTAATGGAAGGCCTCTATGGTGAGAATGGCAAATTTTCCTTCCATGCATACTACTCTTCTCAAAATTTGCATTTATACACATGTAATAGGCTCTTGAGCATGTTTGTTTTTATGATCAAACTGAAAAACTCTTCCAAATAACCATAAATTTAACTGACACCATCTTATACACATATGCATTTTGGAGTATATATATTTAAAAACACCATAGGTACAAAATATTTTTGTAGAAAAAAGAACAATTGCCCCTGGACTTGATTAACAGTAGAGTTTGAAGTGCATGTTTTACTTCAACGAAAATGGAATCATTATCAAGCCATTATGCATTAAGGAATGTCACTCAGTCATTTTTATTCATTCTACAGAAATCATTGTAAAAACCAGAATCATACTTCTGCAGGCAGCAATTTTGTTCTGCAGGGGGATTATTACTCTGGTCCCTTATTAGGATCTATACTACCGCCATGCAATCCTATAACAATTTTAAAAGAAGTTTACCTTGATGTTATAAAACCAGTAATGGTATTTATACTGCGCAATAATTAGTGTATTACTTGAATCCACTAACAGGTTCATTTTATCTCTTCACAAAACCTCTAGCCTGCTTATAGAAAGCATGTGCCTCCTTTGGTGCTGGTAAAGTGGTAAAGGAGTGAATGAAGACTGGTAGCACTCTCTCTTTTTGCCTTGCCTTAGTTCCCATCTCTTTTTGCTCTCATCCAATTAGTGCAGTGTATTAAGCAGTTTATCATCTCATAGTCAGCTATTGAGAGAAACAAGGCGAACACTTTGCAATAGAGCCTGCTCTCCTTTGACACCCTCAGGTACTTACATATTCCACTGTGCTATGAATAATAGAGGAGAATAGAGCACTAATTCCCTCATCAAAGATTGCCTTGTCTGCTGCTTTGCTCAACAACACCATTCTGATCAAAAGAAAAGCAATAAAGCTTAGCATAACAAAACGAAACCTACTTATTAGCTTAGTGGTTAAATTAATGCAGAGACGCTGCTATTCAAAACCAAGGTTTGAAAACAGCCTCCAGCAACCTGATAATGCTGCCTTCAGGATGAAGGAATTTTAATCTGAAATTTGAAGCTGGCACAGATGAGCTAATCTATTAAACAGCTATAAGAGGAGTGCAGGATGAGTGGTTCAATTAAGAAATATTTAGGTGGTCAACAGAAGAAAAGCAAAGGAGGCAAGAGAAAAAATAGGCTGACATTGGGAAATAGAAAAGTAATTTTTATCCAGTAAAAAAATGATTCTGGCACAAGATTAATCACATTTCTTTCGTTTAATAAATACTAACTGTGAAGGCCGTCTCATACGTTTATATATTAAAACCTCCTTCCCTGTCCATCAACTTAACTTTGTCCTTTATTTTTAAGTACATGGACAAAAAGGAAAGTAAGAGAGCCCAGATTTCTCTGATAAACTCAGGCTTGTTTTTGGTTTTGTAATTCTACAGTTCAATGAATTTAATATGCACATAAAGATTGACGTACACAAAGTTCTCAGTTTTTCCATTTTAAAAATAAAGTGAAACAGTCAAAGTAGGCTGTGTAGCAAGGGTCATATCAGCAGCAGATTTAGCTGACTAAACGTTTACTTGTAACAAAGCATTAAACAAGCTAGCTTTATTTATTTTATGGTGCAAAAATATCTTCTCTAGTAATTAAGAAGAAATGCAAAATTCCATTATGAAATGTATATTTATAAAATTTACCTTTGTAGAAATAAAATGTTTGTTCAAATTTTCTGCAGAATTCTATATAACAATGTATGTGAAATTATAGTCTTGCTGAGATTATGTCATGTGCTTGTCTACACATACACATTATTTTTCATTTCCTCATATTTTACAATAAATATTCTGAACATGGGCTGTACCAAAACATATGCAGTATTTGTAAATACTGTATGTTATTCTAATTTAGGAGGAAACTGCTTTTATCCCTCAAAGCCTGAGCTACTGTAATTGGGCAGCTGATTATAGTAGTAATAGATACTACTAAAATGTGTGGCCATCCATAGTCTCCCTTAACCAATACTAGAAGCATTTACTGGGAAAACAGAACATTGCAAAGTAAACTTCCCAATCCAGAGCTGTTTACAAAGAAATTTATCTGTACACCAAGCAAGGATGGTTGAACTACTCAACTCAACTTAATGCAAAATCTTTATAGAGGAGTTCTACTGGCACACTGCAACCCACTCTTCAGCAAGGCAACATAAATCAAAGCAAATGTTTTACCAGAAGCCTGTCATTTGTATTAATGAAAGCTGAAATAGATGGGGCATCACTACCACATTTGTTTATTCATCTGTCAGTACAATCAGGCAAGGAGTGAGGGATATAAAGTACAAATGGCTTGTCTACCCATATCATTATTCTGTTTCACAGATACATTTCATATGAATGCACCATTCAGATATTTATACCAATAATTTTATTATATTTCCTTCAACTGTGTAAATCTTTACATGCACATTTAAAATGCCTTTACATATACCAATAAATGTTATTACCCTCATAAAAGTTAAGAAATATGTAAATCTAGATACATAGTTGAGCATCTCCCTTTCCCAGCCCAAAGACCCAGCCAGTGAGGTTGGATTGACTTTTGTTGTACCTGTTAATTGTTTATTGGCAGTTAAAAGATTATAATCATTATAAAATATCCCATGGCTTTATTTCCTTACTATAAGGCCATTCCTTTTGTCATCTTAAATTTACTCCATTTTGGTCTCAACTAGCTTCTTCTAATGATAATAGGCTGCCCTATTTATTTTGGTGACTCCCAAGGAATGAATGATTAATATTCAAACAGCTGAAAGAATTTGCAACACACAATCTCTTTGGCCTATAAAGAAATCAGTTGATTCCTTTATATTTATATAGTTTTAATTCAATTATGCTACATCATTGCAACACAATACTCTAGTTTGGTTTGTCCTCCCAGAGCACAAAGAAACTTATATTACCACATAGTAAATACATTATGAAAATATAATCTATCAGCGCTCCTACACCTGTGTTAACTTCTTTTCCTGAAAACACCTCTTGCTAAATGCCTTGATTAAAGTCTAGGGTCACATACATTGCAGCAATTCTCACTGGAAATTATTTGGTTAAAGGAGCTATTTTTCTATTTCTTGCTTCCATTCTAGGTCTATAAACAACAACCTATTATAAAATCTAAATTGAACTGCTTATTATATTCATCAACTTTTAATCTGCTTTTCTTTTACTTATTTTAGTACTGAATAAATTTAGATTTTAAAGTATATTAGTTTTCTTAATCTACAGCCATACTACAAAGCCTCAGAAAACAGAAAATAAGAGAAAAAGAGGAAGATTAATTACTGCCTATAAACAGAGGTCACAAACAACATTTCTAAGTACTGGACTCATCGCCAGATTTTACTAAACTGAATGCCTGAAAGAATTTTCCGAGGTTTACTTCAGAATAGCTGCTCATAGACAACCATTTGTCTACTGTATTCTTCAGCTTTTTGTATCCCTCCTTGTAGGCTTCCAACATCTTCTTCAATTCATCTATAGGGATAGAGAAAATTAAAAGATTAGGAGGAATGAATTATCATATATTTTGGACTATAAGATGCACCAATGTATAAGACGCACCAATATTTCGAAGATTTAAGAAAGAAAAAAAAGTTTTTGCCCTCTCCAACCCACACGAGCACTCTGCAGTGCTCTGTGCGCCCTGTTTTTGCAAAAAAATTGGATGCACGGGATGGGGTTTTGGGAGGCCAAAATTGGCTGTATTCGGTGTAGATGCACCAACATTTCCACCCTTTTTTTTGGGGTGTGTGTGTGTGTGTGTGCATCTTTATACTCCAAAAAGTATAGTACTACTTAGCCATGCCTTGCAGAACTTTTATCTCTTTAAAACATGATAATATCAAACCCAAAATTCTTTGCCAGCAAGCTGACAAGCTTGCTATTCCCCTGCTTACATTTTTTAAAGTACTTTGGTCGGCATGTTTATGTAAGTGTCATACTTCTTATTTACAAACAGATCAAGTGCATAAAGAATTAGTTAACCCACTTGTCATGCCCAACTGCATTGGCACACCAGCTTCTGTCAGTAGGAAGGAACAGCTTCTGTTAGGAAGCCTAATTTGTCCATTAATGCTGAATAAATTGGGGTAGTGAGGGTAGAGAAGAACAGGAATGAGGAAACAGATTCATTTGTATCACAGAACCAAATGATAGCAAAGAGGATTAATGAAGAAAACAAAACCAAGTTTAGCCCCATGATTGTCTAACCATCTGCTTTCAATGTTGTGAACCTTGTCTCCTGACTAAATTATTGAAGAGCTTTATAATGATTAGGACATTGGGAACTTTCCTTAATTGCTTATTATAAGCAAGGCATAGAAAAGTCCATACAGAAATGCTCTGAAGGCTATTAAAGTGAAATGAACATTCTCTTCCACACTTACATTTCCCCCTCAAATTTTTAGAAAAGCCATTTATGAGGGCTGCAATCAGAAAATCATGAATTCTCTTTATGAATTCATTTATGCACTTTTAA
>JANHFP010008586.1:135026-147886 GCA_032468135.1 Calamaria suluensis | reverse complement strand
AAGCCACTATACTTGGGTACAGAGATTTGCAACTTCATGCTCTGTTTTAGCTACCTTTTGCCAGAGGTTTGAAAACTTACACGCTTCCCAGCAACTCCATATGGGGTTGCATTATCTCAACATTAACACTGGTTATGGCCCCAGCTGTTTGTGAGTTTTTACACTGAGTTCTGGATCTGGTGTTAGGCAGAGTTGTTGAAATTTGCATTGTACTATAGTAGTAGTTGGTGTTAAGTGTTTGCATTGGTAAAGACAATGACAGTTTGTTATAGATATATACTTAAACACAAAATGGAGAATGTTTTTAATGCATCATGTATTACAAGACTAGATGGCATGAATTATGTGTCTTGGTCCACTAAGTGCAGTCTGCTTTTAATGAGAGAAGGCCTATGGGGAGTTGTAACCAATCCTCCGGATTTGTCTGCTATGGATGTAAGCAATGTTGCAGACAGAAAGAGGTTATGTAAGTTTGAATGAGATAACCAAAGAGCGTTATGTATAATAGGTATTACTCTATCAGATTGCCAATTAGTGCATATCAGGGGTTTAAAATCAGCTGCTGAATGTTGGTCTATCTTGAAACAACTGTATGTGAGAGAAAGTATTAGTGCACAAGTATATCTGACAAGAAAACTGTTTAGTAAACATCTGGCTGTGAATGAAAGCTTGATTACCCATTTGGAGTATATGAAAACAATCATGTTTGAGTTAGCTGAGAAAGGTTTGCAGTTTTTGGAGCGTCGTCAAGTGCAAATTATACTTTCCTCATTAGATGCAAGTTAGGACCATTTAATTACCTCTCTGGAGGTTTTAGACCCTGATAGTTTAACTGTTTCAAACCTTACATGCTGGCTTCTGGGAGAATTCCAATGCCGTTTAGATTCTAGGTTAGTCAGAGCAGATAAGCCACAAGGGAGTGATGAGGCTGTAGTCTGTTTGATTAAAAATAAATGTTTTGTTTGCGGAAAGCCCATGCATAGTGCTAGAAACTGTGTCAACAAGAAAATAAGACAGGGCATTCCAGCAAGGAAGAAAGAAAATAATAACATTAATATCATGGTTTGCAATGTAATTGTTGATGAAAATGCCTGGATTGTGGACAGTGGTGCTTCTCAATGGATCATGAATGAGAGGCAAGATTTTTGCTCATTTGTTGCTTGTGTAAATAATTTGTCCCTAGCAGATGGGTGTAAAATAAAATCTACCAGACAAGGGGAGGTAGAGTTTAACCCATTAGGTGAAAAAATTCAAATGCTTTTTGTTCCTTCAATAAGATATAAACTGCTTTCTGTAAATATTCTTTCAAAGCATGATTTTACAGTCTGCTTTAAAGAGAAAGTATGAATTACTGAAAAGGAAGGCAAACACATTATTGCTAAAGAAAACAATGGTTGGTTTGTTTTGTCAGACAGCAAAGATTTAGCAATGAACGTTGCATATACTTGAGTCACTATACTTGGGTATAAAGATTTGCAACTTCATGCTCTGTTTTAGCTACCTTTTGCCAGAGGTTTAAAGACTCACACGCTGCACAGCAACTCCAATTGGGGTTGCATTATCTCAACATTAACAATTGTAATGGGAATTTTATGGATTGATTGAATGTAACAATAACCCTTAATTTGGTTAGGGTTTTTTTTGTTAGAATGTATGGTGCCCTGATGTTATATTGTTTATGCATTGAGTTGAATAATGATAGTGGGGGGAAAATTCAAAATATAATAGTGGCATTACTAAAATTAGAAAGGGGAACAATGGAAGACTATAATTTGCAATAAAAGGAGTGACATCAAAAATATGTAGATTGGCATACAAATAATATATTGGAATATTGAATAATTAAGGAAAGATTATAATCTAACAAAATATGGGAAGTATTGTCAACTGTATTAAATTAGAAGAATATTGCTTTAATTGTATTAAAATATGAACCTGGTTCCATGCTGTTCACACAATAAGTTGTTTGTAGAAAAATTAAAAATTTGTTTTTTAAAAAAGGAAATTAGTTCCAATATGGTAACCGTCTGCCTGTCTGCCTATAATTTATATAATTGCTCATCTTATCCCAGTGATTTGGAGTGGTTCAGAACAAATTAAAACATGAAGATTCTCTAAATATTCTTTCATCAGAATACAATGGAAACAAGTGGTGGGATTCAATTTTTTTTGCTACTTCTGTGAGCATGGCTTGGTGGGTCATATGACTGAGTGGGTATGGCCAAATCAATGTCACTCATGGCAAGGTTGGGTGGCATCATTCTGTGAATTACATCAAGCAGACCATACCCATTCAGTCACATGACCAATGCTGCAGAGACACCTATGCACCTCTCCCCCCATCCGGCCCTGTGCAAAGGGAGCCAAGCCCATGGCTGCCAAAAGAAAAGGGCTCAACTCTCTCGGTCCCTGTCATTCCACACACTGAAGCCAGGGGGTGGGAGGGGGGACCATAAAGGGACAGGCTGTGGTGGCTGCCTTCTGAGCAGCTTTGCTGCAGAGACAGGAAAAATTCGGCCAAGTCGTCTCCTCCTTCTTGGCCTCAAACATACGCAGAGCAAACACATATACATCTCCTGGTGCCAGAGAGACTCACCCATGTGCCATCTCCTAGCAGAAGGTCCTAGGGCCAGGAGTGTGTGCATGTTTGCTCTGTGTGCATGTTTGAAGCAAAGAAGGAGACGACTTGGCCAAACTTTTCTGTGAAGGGGCAGTGAAGCTGCTCAGAAGACAGCCACCACAGCCTATCCATTTAAACACAATGAAATTTAGCAGCCATGAGCTGCCATTTTCTTTTAAGTCCCATCCAGAAAGAAATGCAGCAGTGAGAAGCAGACAGGTTGAAAGCTGTTTCTCTTGCCAGAGTGCTTTCTGGACGGGACTTACAGAACCCAAAGCGGCAACTCACGGTTGCTAAATTTCGCTGTACTGCAAAAGATGCTCTCCCAACAAGAGCAGCAGTAGAGAGAAAACAGATGCTGATGCGGAGAACACGTGCAGCGGCTCCATGTGCTCCGGGTCAGTGGCTGCTTCTCTCCGCTGCTGCTCTTGCTGGGAGAGCATCTTTTGCAGCACAGCGACCCTCAGGCATTCAGGGAGACACTCCACATGTTCTCCCAAGACAATGACCCAACTTGGATGCTTCTCTCAGCTGCAGTGCTTTACAGATGGAACAGTAAGGTAAGAATCTTACCCAGCTTCAGCCCACCTGCACCCATTTGGGACCCCCTCTTCCCCTCGCCCATGTTGCCAACCCACGGCCCTTTGGCCTAGTATGGCAGGCCAGAAGCCAGATAAATTGCTTCAGCCAGGGTGTAGTTTGAGGCCAGGGCAGGCTTCTATAGGCAAGGATGGGCAATGAGTATATATTTTCCAGGGGAAGTGCATTTAATGGCTCCAGGGGTGAGATTGTAAATAAAACAGAAATTTACCAAACTAGGGAGTGGCAAAGGCTTAGGTTGGGAGCGAGAAAGCCAGAGAGCAGCTGGGTCGTGGACACCATGTGTTCTAGCCTAGGGCCTAGGCAAGCTGTGACAGCTGGGGAACCAGGAAAGTGGGCGAGCCAGTGAGGGAACCGGAGAGGGCCTAAGCAAGCTGTGACAGTTGGAGAGCCAGGAAAGCAAGGCAACCGGGTGAGGAAACTGGCTGGGCTGTAGTGGGCACCACATGGGAAGGCAAGCAAGCTAGCTGGCCTGCAGAGGCTGTGTGGTCAACACAAACGAGGAGCCAAACAAGCAAACAAGTGGAGAGACAAGATGAGGAGTGACTGGGCAGGGTGAGCGGTGGGGCCAGCCAGAGGTGGTATTTGCCAGTTCTTCAAACTACTTCAAGTTTCCGCTACCAGTTCACCTGAACCGGTCCAAACCAGCTGAATACCACCTCTGAATTGGAAACCTTATATTGAATGTGTTCTTTCATAATACATATATTACCAATATCTAAACCTACAATCATCACCTTGAAATCAGCTATTTTGAAATGCTAGTGCCACTCTATTAATATATAGTAAAGCATAAGCATATTCACAAATCTGACATGAGAATAAAAAAACCACAATTATTAAATTTATGTCATGATCATTTTAAGTTAATTTTCAAATGTCATGCTAAATCAGCATCTCTATAGTAAAAACACTGGAAGTAATATTTTCAATAGTTTTTTTAAAAAGGTACATTTCAAGAAAATATATGATTTTTATATGATTCATATGGTTCATATATGATTTTTAGCAGTTTGCAATTCTCACAGAACTGAACAAACATTGAAATCAACTTTGCCATTAAGTCTTCTAAATAAACACTGTTCCCTAATTAGGGTCAACATTTTAGTGGCAGAGTTCAAAGACACTCTGGGGGGGAAAGTGAGTTTCCCCCATTTATTATGCAACTATGCCAAAAACTGTGGTATTATACAATTTTGTAAAATATCTATATACACAAATTATGTATTTGTGTATATAGATATTTTACAAAATTGTATAATACCACTACATACATGAAATATTGAGTATTAACTTATTCTTTAAATAATAAGGCATTTTGTATCAAAATACTGTTTTTCCTTTAACTTTCTCCTCAGATCTACTCAGTGGGTTAGATCTGGGCCGTGGGTTGTTAGCTACCAGGCCGTGTTAGTGTATGCAAAACACCTTAAACAAGAGAATAACAATAATGGAGATTACAGAAGCAATAAAAAGCAAAAAAAATAAAATAAAATAAAACACCAGGACCAGATGGGCTTCCAGCAGAAGTCTACTTAGTATTACAAGATACAGTAACTCCAATGCTTAAAGATTTTTACAATGAAGTTCCTTTAGAAACTAAAATACCAGACTCATGAATGGAAGCCAATATTACACTGATACCTAAAGATGATGCCGATCTTACCCAAATTAAAAACTGGAGGCCGATATCATTACTAAATGTGGATTACAAACTTTTACATCAATAATGGTGGAGAGAATGAAGAAATTTAAGATGGAATTTATACATACATCCCAAAATGGCTTTCTCCCTAAAAGACAGATAAAGAACAATTTAAGTATTATTTTAAATGTTTTAGAATACTATGAAGCTCATCCAGGGAAACAGATGGCACTTATATTTCCTGATACACAAAAGGCCTTTGATAATTTAAACTGGCAATTTGTACTCTAACAACTGATAGAAATGAACTTTGGTAAAAATGAATAAATGCGATCCAGGCAATCAGCAAGGATACTTGTGAATGGAGAATATACAGGGAGTTTTGATACAGAAAAAGGTACAAGGCAAGGATGTCCATTATCTCCTCTATTATTTATTCTTACATTGTTGGCCAGAGATATTAGGCAAGATACAGAAATAAAGGGATAAGAAATAAAAGACCAGAAATATAAATTACAGCCTTTTGCAGTGTTTATTTTAGAGGAACCACTGGAAACAGTTACTAACCTTCTGCATAAAATAAAGAAATTTGGACAAGTAGCTGGCCTGAAAATAAATAAATATAAAACCAAAGTATTAACCAAAAATTTAACGGATAAGCAAAAAAACCAGTTTGAAGATAGATCAAAACAGAAAATAGTTTAAAAAGTGAAATAATTAGGAATCCATTTAACAGCAAAATGTATAACATTAAAAGAAGATAATTATGTAAAATTAATGAAACTAAATCTAGAAAAATGGAAAAATCTTCAATTGACATTGTTAGGAAGGATAGCAAGGGTAAAGATGAATATTTTGCTGAAAATACTTTTTTATTTCAATTTAAATTGGACAAGAAATAATTTGATGATCTAAATACAATAATATCAAAATTTATATGGCAAGAGAAGAAAGCACGAATAAACATTAAACTTTTACAAGTGACTAAGGACAGAGGGGGTTTTGGACTCCGAGAGTGGCGACTGTACTATCAGGCAGCTATTTTAATTTGGATTAAAGAACAGATCACATTAAGAAATAAACACTTGCTTTATTTAGAAGGACATGACTTGCATCTAGGTTGGCATGTATTCCTGTGGTATGGAAAAAGCAAAACGCACAAGTATTTTCAAAACCATACTATAAGAATTGCTTTGCTGTCAAGAATGGGAAAAAATGAAACAAAAAGCCTATATGAAAATTCCTGAGTGGCTTTCAACAATGGAAGCATTTGCCTACCCAAATTTAATAAACTATGACAAACTTGTCACCTATAAAACATTTCACATAAATAAAGAAAACTGAAAGACAGACAAACCACCCCGAGTCCTAGGAGATGGGGCGGTATAAAAGTTGAACAAATAAATAAATAAATAAATAAACGCTTTACCAACAAGAGGTTGACCTACCATGGTGGTCCTATCTGCAAATTCAAACAAGATATAAAAAGGACATAAATTAATGGACTTTTATACTGAACAGACAATATTGGATAAACTACTTCTGAAAACAGATTAAAATTTGTTTAAGAAACTATTCTTAGTGCTCGCTTCGGCAGCACATATACTAAAATTGGAACGATACAGAGAAGATTAGCATGGCCCCTGCGCAAGGATGACATGCAAATTCGTGAAGCGTTCCATATTATTAAAATAAAAAAATAATAATAATAACAATACAAGAAACTATTCTTACTAAACTGGAAGATGGAAGAACAAGTGAAAGAAACAATGATAGTATGGGCAAAAAAAACTTTGGGCACTTAGATGATTGGGGAAAATTGTGGGAAAGAAACATTAGACTTAATAAAGCAGCTTCTTCTGTGGTTTTCCCAGTTGCAATGTATGGCTGTGAAAATTTGACCATAAGAAAGACTGGATGGTGGAGGACAGGAAGGCCTGGAGGAACGTTGTCCATGGGGTTACGATGGGTCGGACACGACTTCGCAACTAACAACAACAAAAAAGCAGCTTCTTATAAAGAAAATTTATATACAATGTTTTATAGATGGCATATGACACTATTTAGGCTAGCAAAAATGTTTAAAAATGTATCAAACAACTGTTGGAAATGTAAACAAAATCCAGGCACTTATTATCATATCTAGTGGACATGCCCCAAAGTGAAAAAAAATTGGGGAAAAATTCATAATTGGCTAGAAAAGATGTTTAAAGTACAGATAGAATTTAAGCCAGAATTATTTATATTAGGAATGATAGAACACAATTTCGGAAAGGAGAATGAATATTTAGTTTTACAAGTTTTGACAACTGCGAGAATTGTATTTGCCCAATTTTGGAAGAATGAAAGCTTACCATCTGACCAGACTATAATTTTAAAAATAGAATGTGCAGAGATGGACAGACTAACCTTAGATATGAAAGAAGAGGAAGATTCAATAAACACAGGGAAAATTTTATAAATGGTTAGCACTATGTTAAAGCAAAAGATGGTGAAAATATGTAGAATGATTACATGTTTTATATCTATTGTATATCTGAACAGCATATTATTTATTGAAATGCAATACTTACACCAGGATATCACCCTGTTTACTTAAGGCAGGAAAATAAAGGGGGGGGTGAATTCCCACCCCATCCCCGACTTCCCACCCTACCCTCCCTACACTCACTCCTTAATCCTATCCTTTTCCTTACCCATTCAAAAAACAATAAAATTATTTATAAAAAAACTTTTAAAATTATTACAATATGTGAATATTAAGTTGTGTGGGTGTATACTCCTGCAACATTTCAGTTAAGAAACTGCAGCCCTAAAGGGAACTAAAGGAAAGCTTTAGTTTAGTGGTTGCTACAGTGCTTCTCAGAAAGAACTTCAGGAAAATTTAAGATCAGTTTGACCACATGCACAAATCAGAGAAGAAGCACTCTTCTATTGACAGAAAAAGCACCTAAGATAGGAGTCACTAATACCCGGTGTCTGGGTTTCTCTTTTCCTTAGTTTGTATCAATGTTGACAGCATGAGCTATATTATCAATTCAATTTGAAATATGATTGCTAATGCAATTTATTTTCAGCTGAAAAATAGGACAAAAGGGATTTAAGATAGCAAACACAATTTTCCTCCTGTTAATGCAAACTACCTGTAATACAACAATTTTACTACTTGGATGCTAGTCTTTGACCATAATAAAGACTTGCTTTGATTTGATTTTTTATCACTATGAGGAAAAAATGCTGCGCTTGGATCCTCTATAAATAAGCCCCTATGCTATATCATTTATTACATAGTTTGAAATGCTTCAGAAAATAATACTAATACTTCAAAAGTGATTTGTATACTTTCAAATTTAGTTAAAATATTTCAATTAAATTTCAATTAAAAACCAGCATCAACTATAACATGTTAGACTGGTTCAGAGAATACAATATCAGTGAGATACCAGTATATTAGGGATAAACAGTATGATAATATGTCCTCGTCCTCAATTACCAAACTCTTCCAAAGCTTGCAATATACCCTGATTGTTGAAGTCTTAATTTCTGTGAGTCTAAAAACTGTTATTTAAGACCTTCCATTAAATAAAGATATGAAAGAAAGAAGTCTTCTCATATCTTGGTCTGAACTAAGCTTTTAGTTGTCCTAGTTCAGAAATTTAAGAAAGTAAGATGCTTAAGAAACTAAATCAGGAATGGGAGGTAGAATATGAGGAAGGATCAAATCAGCCTAATGCTATTCCAGATGAACGATTTAGCATTTCAAGAACATCATTTAACAGATCTTTTTTTGTATTAAATACATTGATTCAGTCAGGAAAAGATGTGGTTAAATACAGACTAAAAGTAAGTACTCACACAATAATATTTTTTTATGAAGCCTCTTATATCCAAGATTAACTTGTTGTTAATCTGCATAGAGTAATTTAAAAGATTTTCATTACATCCTTCTGGATTACAGCATAGCACACTGGCCTTAAACTTTCCACCCTGGAGATAAAAATGAAAATCAAAATCAAAATTTGGGTATACATATTGAAAACAACTTTACAATACGATCTCATGCAAGAACACATTTTAAAAATATACAAAGCGATACCTCTATCTAAGCATTTTGTTGTTGACAATTTATATTACATACTACAATGAATACACTGAATATTACTGGAATATTTGTAAATGATGTGTTCTGATAGCTAGTCCCCACCAAGGTCCTCCACCTTAGCGGGAACTACCCCTTTAATTTGAATGGCTGCCACTGCTAACAGCCGTCTATAAAAGGGAGAGCTGTCAGACAACCGGTACTGGATTGTAAATAGTTGCCTCTGAATAAAGACCTCTTGCTTTTGGATTGTGTCTCTGCCTGCCACATTTCCCATGATACAACACTGGCGACGAAGGTGGGTTCCTCACAGGACTAAGAGAATCCAAAAAGAGCAAACATCAAACATCAGAATCGTGGCAGCCATCTTGTGTGCCAAATTTAAAACCACAGTTTTAACTGCTACAAGACAAAGATGTTGGCGTTCCATCTGCCAAACCCATTTGACTCCACCAAGGAGAGATGGGAGTCAGATATGAGAAGGTTTGAGTGTTTCTAGAAGCCAACGACCTGTTGGACAAAAGGAAGCAGACTTTGTTCCTGTTCCATTGCTGGCACAAAGTCTTTGACACTGCAGAATCGCTGTCAGAACTGACACCAGTACAGACTGTCCAATGGCAGGTGCTCAAGGCAGCACTCAAACCCACTACGTGCCGGCCCCATCAAAGATAGTCTGGCGGTATGAGTTCAGACACAGGCTACAACAAGAAGGCAAAACAATAAACCAATATCTCACCGCCCTACACAAAGCAGTGAACTACTATGAGTTCAGGGACTTTGATGATATCCTCATGGATCAAATAATCTACAGGATCCAAGACAAAAGCCTGCAATGCCAACTACTCTACAAGTCAAACCTCACCTGTCAGCCACCCTCAATGAGGCTGGGCCAGCAAAGCATCAAATCGAGCTGCAGAATCATTGCAGAACCTAGCCCTACCTCCAGCTGCCAAACCTGCAACCATACCAGGGCATCAAGGCCACTTCTCATCTCAGACAGTCTGTCTGACAGTGAAGACAAGGAAGTCCATCAGACAACCTTCAGTGGCCAAAGTTCAACCAAAACCATGTGTGAGTTGTGGGGGACAGCATTCCCTTGTGTCCTGCCATTTCTGAGACGCCATATGCCGTCAGTGCGAAAAACGGATTCACTTGGCGAGGGCATGCCGAGCGGCAGTGCCAGCCAAGCGAAAGACCCCAACTGATTCAGGCAGAAAGAGCAAGTCAGAAAGGTAGGAATTTGATCAGCCCAACCCAGAGAGTGGTTACCCAAAGCCAGAGATGCATCAAATCTGCATTGGTCAAGCCAATGCCCATGGCGGCAACAAGATCCACATTACTGTCCAGATTGAAGGGGCCCATGCTCTATGGAAGTAGATACAGGGTCCTCAATCACAATAATCGCCTGGGACACACTAAAAAGAGTGGTGCCATCCCTGTGTAAAAAAAGAGCTAAAACACCAGTCACTCCGACTGACCAATTGTCAAGGCAATCACATTCTGGTTATCAGCTGCGGGACATTCCAGGTCCATTTCTAATTTAGAGGGGAGGTGCCCATCACAGTCATCAGTGGGAACCTGCCAGCACTACTGGGCATGGACTGGTTCAAGCCCCTGGGGCTGGGTGTCTCCGGAATCCACATCATTGCCAATGATGACATCAATGAACTGGTCACTGAATTCCAATATGTCTTCAGGCAAGAACTTGACAAGTATGTGGGGACACCCACCTCCTTCAACTTAGACCCCGGGTGTCGGGTCCAATCACCCCGACAGCTATTGGTGCTTTGGAAGGAGGGGGGGGGGATCATTCGGCCGAGGAGGAGCACATGGTATATAGTTGGTGGTGGTGGGTTCAGCTGCATTGGGTCTGGGTTACTATAATTCTCAAGCCATTCGCTGCTGCAGGGCCTGGAGATTGCTCGGAGCCCGGAAGCATTCCACCAAGCTGGTCCTACGAGGCAGCCAATGAGAAGCGAGCATCCATGATGAGGAGGGGCTCAATGGGTGTGCCTCAGCGGGGTGGCTATTTTAACCGGCTGTCTCTGTGCATGGTCAACACTGGCTTTGTTTAGCATAAACCTTGGCTTGTCAATGGCTTGGCGCGCAGCAGCAGTAAAAAACTTCCCAAATGGACTTTTGTGAGCGTTTTCTTTCCTGTTGTTTGACGTGACTGTGGGCACGAGGTCAAGACCAGGGTTGCTCCAATTAGATTAAAGCTGTGAAGGGTTCCCTTCACACTCAAACCTAAAATCGATTTAGAACTGCACAAATTGATCCGATAGGGCATACTAGTGTCGGGAACGCCCGACAAGGCTTTCCCTGATCTGGTGAAGGCACGTTGGTGACGTCATCCTAGTCAGCACAAGGGCGTGGGCATTAAGGGAGGGGGAGGGAACACTCCGATTGGTTGGGCTTTATGGGGCGGTCTATTTAAGGGGCGATTGGAACACGCTCGCTAGAGCTGACTTTTTTCCTTCCGTGGATCTGAGTTCGTTGCTAGAAGTCTGTAAAAAGCAATAAAGCCGCTGCTGTTCCTGTAACACGAGTGGAGTTTTGTTTCAGGCCGTCTAGGACGACGACAGCAAGTCAGCTCTACCCCCAACCAGCACAATGACTGAGGCTCGCGCAGCGTTGTCGGCTGTTCCAGAGGAGCCCGAGGAAGGAACACAGGAGGACCTGTGTGCGGTGCTGCTGGGGGCTTCCGGGTTCGGGCTGCCCGGCGAGATGCCGGCCGGAGCTGAGGCCGGCGCTCGCCCGAAGATACCAACCAGCACGTGGATCGAGCCCAGCCAAGGAAAGGACAACCTGCCCCCGTCGAGGAGGTCCTCCGGCTCCTGGTGGCATGGGGAAGCGCTAGGACAAGCAGCGCCCCTGCCGGTATCCCCAGCGTTCATTCCTCCGCTGGGTGAGTATCGGGAACGGAGATGGGAGGAGTCCACGGAGCGTCCGGGAACGCTCCACCGCTCTACGCTGGAGCTTGTGAGGGAGCGGTTTGCCGTACCACCAGCTGAGGGACCTGCTGGTCGAAAGCCTCGAAGAGCAGGAGATTGGAAGAACGAAGGAGTGGGTTTCCGTGGTAACACCCTGCCCCCCTTCACCCCTAAGGAATCGCCTACAAGTGGTAGACGGACAGGGGAGCCGCCAACTCCGGCTAGTCAGATGGCCCATGAACCCATCTGGGCCGCCGGTCTGGCACCCCAACCAATTTGGGGTCCACCCCCCGTACAGGCCCATTTCACAGGGAATCCAGAGCGTGTTCCGCTGTTTGTTAACCAGGTTCTGAGTCACGTAGACACATATGGGAACCTGTATCCATCCTAGTGGGCCATCATGAACGCGATAACAGCTGTGATGTCGGGAGAAGCCGCGGACTGGGTGGCCACCTTACATCGAGAAAAGGCACCTGAACTCACAGACGTGGGTTCCTTTTTGGACGCACTTAGCAACCAGTTCACGGATGACACTATCATCGAGATAGCGGAAAGTGAGATAGTGTCAATGCGGCAGAGGAACTGTCCGGTGAAAGAATACATCACGGAGTTCAAGAAAGTTGCAGGGCGTCTACGCTCCTGGCCTGAATGTATGCTTATCGTTCAATTCCAGTCAGGGTTAGACCTGAACCTACGCCAAGCCTGCTTGTTCCGGGGGCTGCCGAACAAGCTGACAACCTGGTTCCGGGCTGCCGTAGAGCTGGACACCGGGATGCGGAAGATCAGAGGATTCTATGGAGGGCCCAGTACACGAGGATCTGCTGGAAAGGACGGTTCATGGGGCCGTGGTGTTCCGCCCCCTTCGGTAGCTCCAGTAGCTCCGGCGCTTGGGAGGCGTCCAACCTTTAAGTGTTTTCGTTGTGGCCGGCCGGGTCACAGGGCTTTGGAATGCCCTATACCACC
>JANHFP010008586.1:94889-107084 GCA_032468135.1 Calamaria suluensis | reverse complement strand
AAAATAAAAACGAAGCTTTCTAGTCCGGCTGGATGTTCTTGTAGATGGGCCCCAAGATGTTTTCCCTCAGTGGTGCTCAGTGTAATAGTTAAGCTTTCAGATTTTTAAAAGAAAAAGTATTTGAACTAATTTATATCTCTATAAAGAGAAGATGTTAGAAATTATTTTTAAAATAAAAACATTCTAATTCATAAAATATATGAATTAAAATAATAATATATGATTTTACTTTCGGTTTTTGGTTTATTTTCTTTACAGCAAAGCATTTATGTTAGCAGCAGGAAATATTGTTAGGATTAGGCTGTAAGGAAAATAGTGATGAAAGCTACTATGAGGAATAATATGAGAAAATATTAAATTTTGTTGTAAGATGGAAAGTTTGGTTAATTCTCCACCAAATTGTGTTTATTAAAAGAAAAAGTTATTTGAGAAAAATGAGGTGCTTATTAGTACATTTAGAATTAAAACTACAAAAAGATTATTTAAAAACCTGATTTAATAACAGGAAATATACCATGGTCATTCCGTTGGTTGTCATAAGTACTTTTTCTCAAATTGTGATAAGGCTAAGTAACATTAATTATTAACTTGAACTAAGAATATTTTTTTCAAATGTAATATAAAATGTTTACATTAGTATTGTTTCCATGGAAACAATTATTTCTTGTATTTTTTTTTCATCAGATATGATTTTCCAAGGCCTCAGCTTTCTGAAAGGATGCATTTGGCAGTGGTAGCCTGTGGTGAAAGATTGGAGGAAACTGTTACTATGTTGAAATCAGCTATTATTTTCAGCATCAAAAATCTTCAGTGTCATATTTTTGCTGAGGAATCATTACATAGTGACTTCAGAGAAGTAGTAAGTATTCATAAAAGAATGTATGTCTGTATTAAGGTAATTTTATTTGTATTTTTCCACCAAATTTAAGGCTGCTTGATTTCAGTCTCTAAATCTGCCAATCTGTGATCTATATTATGTGAATATTTTTTTTTAACTTTGTAACTGGAAAACAGTATATTTCTAAGAGCAAAATGTATGTAATTTTGGTATATTGTGACCTCATGTTGAACCCCTGCTGTCTTCTCAGTCGTAAGTGGAGCTACACTACAGTATTCATCAATTGTACAATCAATTGTTTCCAGTTCTTCAAACTCTGAAGTTGAAAAGAAATTGAGTCATTAGAAATTGTTCTCCAATACAGGTGGTCCTTGACTTACAACAGTTCATTTAGTGACTATTCAAAGTTACAGCTCCACTGAAAAAGTGATTTATGACCATTTTTTACACTTACACCTATTACAACATCCCATGGTCATGTGATCAAAATGCAGGCACTTAGCAACTGAATCATATTTATGGCTGTGGCTATGTGAATGGGGTTTGTGTCAAAATACAGAAACTCACATATACTGCTGGAGCAGGGGGTTGGACTAGATGACCTCCAGGTACCTTCCAGCCTTGGATTGCTATGTTCTTTTATCCTCTGAAGCTGTATCTAGTAGTGCCAGGTTTGTGTTCCTTGCTTCCTCTCCTTTTCCCCTCCCTCCCTCCCTTTTTCTCTCTTTCCCTTTTTCTCCCTTCCCTCTCTAAAATCTAAATGAGGAAACCACTATCCAAAACATTTGGGACACAACTAAGGCCTAGGTAAGGGATTAACAATTGCATATGGAGGTAAAATGAATAAGGAAGGGAGGAACGAGTTAGAGTATCTGCAGGACAAAATGAAGGATTTAGAAGACAGAATGCAAAAGAACTCAGATGTAAAAATAAAACAGGAGAGAGAATCAATAAAACACAAATTTATTCCATCAATGAACTTTGGCAAGGAATTTGAACAGGACAAGACAGATACACTTCAAATATGCCAACAAACCAGGTAGATGGCTAGCCCATAAACTGAAGAAAGAAAAAGAGGATAGGATCATTTATTTTTATTTATTTTATTTTATTTTTTCGACTTATATACCTTATAATATAATATATAATATAATATAATATGTTTGAGGAATGACGAGGGGGAAATATATCATTGGGAACAGGACAAGCAAAAGATAGTTAAAGATTTTTAAGAAAAACTATATAAAAAATCGAGTTTGGGGAAAAATGAAATTATGAACTATTTAGGAAATGTAGAATTATCTAAAATTTTGAATGAGATGAGAGTGGCATTAAATAGACCAATTACATTAGAAGAACTTAGATTAGCAATTCAAAAACAAAAAAATAATAAATCTCCAGGACCCGATGGTATCCCCTTGGAATTCTACAAACAGTTAGAAAAACCCTTGGAAGAATTACTCTTAAAAAATTATAACAAGGCCATAATCTCCTTGATTCCAAAAGACTCTAAGAATAGTCAGGAAATTAGGAATTACAGGCTTATCTCGGTAATTAATGTGGTTTACAAAATCTTTGTTACATTATTGGCAGACAGATAAAAAATACTAAATATAATTATTGGATCAGATCAGATATCAATTTTTAATAATTTTAAATGGATGTATAGTTTTTAAATTGCCAGTCTAATAGTAATTTAATTTGGTTTTAAGATTATTGTATATATTCTATTTTTAAAATTGTACCTGGCTGTGCACCGCCCCGAGTCCGTGAGGAGAGGGGCGGTATATAAATCCAATAAATAAATAAATAAAATCAAAACGGCTTTTTGACAGACATATATAGCAGAAATAATTTACAAGTAATTGTTGATATACTTGAATACTATGAACAACATTCAGAGAAGCAGCTGGCATTGGTGTTTATGGATGCTGAAAAAGCGTTTGACAATCTAGACTGGAACTTTATGACGGAACAATTAGAATATATGAACTTTGGAGAGAATATACACTAAGCAAACTGCCAAAGTTATTATAAATGGAGAAATGATGGAGAGGATCAGTATAAACAAGGGGGTATGACAGGGCTGCTCACTCACTCGCCCCTGTTGTTTATACTGGCTCTAGAAATATTAATACAGATTAGGAGAATCCAAATTTAAAAGGATTAAAAATTAAAACAGGAATACAGAGTCCAAGCTTTCACAGATGATCTGGTGTTTATTATGGAACACCTGCTGGAATATGGTAACAACATCCTGAAGGAAGTGGAAAAAATTGGTGTGGTAGCGGGATTTAAAATAAATAAATTAAAAATAAATTATTAACAAAAAATTGTACCCACAACAGAATGAAGAATTAGAAAAACAGGGATACAGATAGACAAGAAACAAAATATTTGGGCATGTGGCTCACCACAAAATGTATAACTATTAGAAAGGATAATTATGATAAACTGATGAACCAGATACAAAAGGATTTGGACATATGGATGAAACTACTATTGTCATTGATTGGTAGAATTGCTGCGCTGAAAATGATGATACTACCTAAATTGTTATACCTATTCCAAACGGTGCTCGTAAAATTAGGAAAACCCTTCTTTGATAACTTAAACAAGAAAATAGGGAAATTTATTTGGTTGAATCAGACACATCTCAATGCAAGATCCAGAGGGGTCTGTTGAACTGCCACATTGGAAATCTTATTACCAAGCGGCAGTGATGACCTGGGTAAAAGATTGGATCCAACTGAAAAAATAGGAGAATATTGACATTAGAAGGTTACGATCTTCAGGTGGGGTGGCATTCTTTTCTGTGTGAGGGTAAAAGTAAGGTACATAAATATTTTCAGAGACACCAGATTTGGAATGCTTTGATTGATGTATGGAACGAGATTAGGAAAAATATTATGTTAAAGTTCCAGGATGGCATAGGCCATACCTCTCCCAACCTACTAAACTACAAAAAGATTTGGAGATATATAGAACTATTAGTGTCAAGGATTCCAGTAATCTTTTCCTTAAAGTGAATAATCCGAGTCCATTTCTCTATATTCATCTTTATTAAGAACAAAGTAACTGGCATCTCTCATTCCATGCTAGGAAACTGAAGGGTTCCTGCTCAATCACAGATATACATCCCTTTCACAAATAAAACTCCACCCCTTGTAGTCACACTCTCCAGTCCCAAGTAATACACTGAAATCACACCTAAATATATCTTAACGTCTTAAACAGTAACACCCCTCACACAATTAACAGAGCTATTCCTGGGTGATTTTTGCATTTGAAAAGCCGTTTTTTGGCGAGGTGGGACCCAGTGAGAGTCTGGTTGCAAAAGGGGAAATCCCAGCGGAGATCAGGGTGTTGCACAAAGCCCCGTTTGAGCAAGGGAACCCCCAGTTCCGAGGGTAAAAGAGATCAGCGTCTGGCGATCCAAAGACGCAATGGCCCCTCTGTATGGCGATAAGGAAGCCTAAATGGAGCAATCAACAACGGTGCCTGAAAGACAAACATTTCATCTAACTTCCAGAGGGGAAAAAAGAGAGAAGTCAGAGAGGTGACTTTGTGAAAAAGGAGGAAAGTGGCGCAAGGACTTCAAAGACAAAGCAGAAGGAGAGAAGCGGGCAAACGTATCAACGTAGAATCAAACGTATTTCATTACAGGATTCCACAACCAGGGGAGGCTTCGGTCTGCCAAACTGGGAAGCGTACTACCAGTCGGCAGCTCTAATTTGGATTAAGGATTGGAATAAATTGGACAATAAAAGAATACTGACTCTTGAAGGTCATGATTTGGCATCAGGGTGGCATTCATTTTTAGGGGGGGGGGAATTAAGTATGCAGAAATATTTTCAGAGAAATCAGATCCGGAATGGCCTCATTGATGTATGGATAAATATCAAAAAGAATAATTATGATAAAGTTCCAGTTTGGATTTCTCCGGTAGAGGCCATAGTCTATCCCAGCGTATTGGATCACATGAAAATTAGGACCTATGAAGAATTGATCGATAAGGACAGAAATATGCCCACACAAAAACAATTCGAAAACAAGGGAATAAAATTAAACTGGTGGTCCTACATGAGAATTAATAATAAGTATAAATTAGATAAAGAGCAATACGGCATAGCCCAGGGGAAGTGTGAATTAGATAGGATTCTGTTTGGAAATGATAAAAAGATGATTTCTAAAATTTACAATTACTTATTATATTGTAAAACAGAATCTGAGGTAGTCAAAGAACCAATGACTAGCTGGGCAAAATTTTTTGGATATAATATGTTAGACCAATGGGATAGACTATGGAATCAAAACTACAAACTTACACTGTTGGCTGCTCTACAAAATGTTTTACCATTGGCATCTACCTCCAGCGAGGTAAACTGTTTCATAATTCACCAGCTAATTGTTGGAGATGTGGGTTTCCACAAGGGACATATTTTCATATGTGGTGGACGTGTCCGAGGGTAAAAACATATTGGAGAAAGATTCATAAATAGTTAGAGGAGATAACTGGACAACAAATTAAAAAAAACCAAGAATTATTCCTATTGGGAATTCCTAATGACAAATTGAACAAGGATACATTTTATCTTACCATACACATTCTCATAGCTGCGAGATTAGTCATTGCACAAAATTGGAAAGAAACAATTCTACTGACAACTACAATAACTATGCAAAAATATGAGTGTGCAGAATATGATAGACTTGCAATAACACTAAAAGGACTGGGAGAAACATTATATTACAAATGCTGGAATAAATGGTACACATGGATAGATAAACAAAGCAAGAAAATAAAGTAACAGATAAAAGAAATGTAAATATATGTATATAAAAGTTTGAATAACATGGACTATTGAGGATACATCATAAAGTGAACTAGGTGAATAGGACCATTGACGATTGTATTATTATAATACCAGAACCAAATTTTATACATTTTTTTGTTTGTTATATATGTACTTCTGTAATTGTTTTTTTTTGTTATTAAAAATTTAATAAAGATTATTTTTTAAAAATACTCTTTATTTTTATAGTACACAATTATGCAGGAAATGTGTGAACTTGCACAAACTTTTAAAATTAAATATAATTTAAACTAAAAATTTATACTATCTTTAATTTTTCAATGAATACAAGAACTCTATTGCCATCTAGTGAAAAGGTAGATAATTATTATTCTAATTTTTCCAATTGCAATGTATGGCTGTCAAAGTTGGACCATAAGAAAGGCTGAGCACCAAAGAATTGAGGCCTTTGAACTATGGTGCTGGAGAAGACTCCTGCGAGTCCTTTGGACTGCAAGTTGATCAAACCGGCCAGTCCTAGAGGAGATCAACCTTGACTGCTCTTAGAAGAACAGATCCTGAAGATGAAATTCCAATATTTTGGCCACCTAATGAGAAGGAAGGACTCACTGGAGAAGAGCCTAATGGTAGGAAAGATTGAGGGCAAAAGAAGAAGGGGACGACAGAGAATGAGGTGGCTTGATGGAGTCACTGAAGCAGTAGGCGTGACCTTAAATACACTCTAGAGGATCGTAAAGAACAGGAAGGCCTGGAGGAACTTTGTCCATGGGGTCGCAATGGGTCGGACATGATTTCACAACTAAAAACAACAAATCAAATTACCATTTTGAGCTTTTCTGTAGAAGCAATATATACTATATAAATTAACTATTTATGATTGATATATATTACCAAATTATTACAAACCAGGACTGAAACAAAAACTTAATATTTTTCATTTTTACAGCAGAAAAACACTTCAAAAAAACTGAAAAGAAAAACTAAAGCTCAGCATTAAGCTCAGAAAAAAATCCTGGTGGCAATGATATTATAACTATTATAATTAATAAATTAAGCATACTTAAATTTGCTGGTTTTACTAGGTCTATTAAGCTATAATTTTCTACAAAGTTATATGTCAGTTATAGTTTATACATGCTTTATAAAGCAAGTCAAGTTTGAACTGATATCCACACAGGTCCCATCCTTTCATATATCCAAACAGGTCCTATCCTTACCAATAATACATTTTTAAACACTGTTTTTCCTAGTCGGGTTCAAACTGAGAAATAAGCTTTCCTTCTTATATCTACTTCCAATGGCTAACATGTCATTTATGAAAATACTTAGCATTTTTCACAGAACCAAATGATGTGCCATAGTTAGAAGTAAATTCAATGCAGACAAATCAATCAGATAAATGCTCCCAAATAAAAATTCAAAAAAAAATCCATTTTGGTCTGAAAATCCTGAGATAAAATATTATTAATGTTAATCATATCTACTATAAATATTATAAACAAGATATTTTAAAAAAGAAGCAATTACCAGTTGGTTTTTACAGTACTGGAGCTGTTACTCTTAAGTAAAACAGTGCTTGACTTAGCATTTTGTATTCAGAAAATAAATGTATCCACTCCCCCTATAAAAATATATCACATCATATGTTCTGATGGAAGAGACCACTGAATAATTAAAAATCCCTTTTTTTTAAAGAAGTTACTTTGAGTCTGCCATACAATATTTCTGGATGACTGAAATGTTCTGATACTATTTTCTCCTTTTGTTAAGTCCTGATGTCAAATTTGTGTCTGTTAATTTTTTTAATGAAAAACTTGTTCCAATACTGATTTATTGCTCCTGTCCTCCCCAGCATCCCAACCATCTTTGAACTGCCTGCTTTGTTTTAATTACATAATAACAAGTTGGTTGAAGATAGAGCTATCACACTGGATGAAAAAAGTTAAACCTTCTACTAGCTCAGTTTTCTAGTCAAGCAACCAAACAAACATAAGTCCATAGGGAGTCAGAACTCGGTATTCCATATTCTTTTCTGGGAGGATTAATACCTACTTAATCATGTGACAGTCTAGAAGATGCCATGGCTATAGAAATTTTTTATCGCTGTTCTACTTAACCACAATCTTTGCTCTAGTCCTAATGTATTTAGGCTATTGGTCTGCCATATAAGGTAACAGCAAATGTCATTTGTTAATTATATAGTATACTGGTGAAATACTTCCTTTTTCATTCAGAATTTCACATCAAACAGCTTCCCTGATCAAGCCCATTCTTATACTAAAGAGCAATATTTTTGCTAGTGTTAATACCAGATAAGTAGCAATTTATATTTGTGTCACATATTCTCAGGAAAAAATCCTTCCGCAACAAATTTTGTCTATTTCTTAATTTACAGATTTTTAAAATTAATTCAACTTAATTGAATTGATAAAAAACATTTTCAAATTGATATTACTTAATATTTGGAGGCCTGACATCAGTTTTATTGTTCACAGTGCTACAATCCTGCCAACCTTAAGGGTGGCCTTGAAGATCTCATTCTTCCCAAAAATACTACAACAGTATGTTTATGTGAGCTCATGTTATTTGTCTCTGGTGCTGTGTTTTATTTATTTTTGTTTTATCACAGTTTATTAATTTTTAATGGTCACTCAAATGTGTTTTGTGAGTGGGAAGCCGTAATAACCTAAGGGAGAGGGAAAGAGAGAAATACATTTACCATTCTATCTACCACCACCCACAAAATAATCACAGTACTGATTATTGCTGACTTACCTCTCTGCCTTTAAAAGTCACCAAAGCAGCAAGGGGTTTGGCATAAAATCTACTGTAGGAAAATCCCAGGCATCCATACATACTATTAGCTGTAAGCTTCAGAGCCTTCTGCCTGATATCATACTAAAAAAAAAAAAAACAACTATCATAATCAGTTAAAAATTATTTTGTCCTTTTAACTGGTTAAAGTAATTAGCAAGCTAATAAGGAAGAAAATCCCAGAGAATATAGAAACATATTTTAATTTTATTTAAATGTCAATTCCATCCTGTTTTTATACATTTGGCATTCAAGAAAATCAGCAGCTATTTAATAAAACTGAACAACATTTAAACCATAGTAGGTAACTTTTACTGTCTATTTTTCAGGGTATTTTTAAATATCACTGACCTAAGCAAACTAGTTTTTTTAAGAGAAAAAATATGTACCACATATCTACATTTAGATTAGAGTCAAATACAACTCAAATACAACTCAACTTATAATTTGTTTAATGACCATTCAAGGTTACAATAGCTCTGAAAAAAGTGACTTACAACCATTTTTTACACTTTCGACCATTGCAGCATTCCCAAGGTTACATGATCAAAATTCAGATGCTTGGCAGCTGACTCATATTTATGACTCATATCAAGCGGTGAAATCTAAAAACAGTTGCTAACTGGTTCTGTGGGCGTGGCTTGGTGGGTCATGTGACTGGGTGGGTGTAGCTATGTAATCATGTAAAAAGGTAAAGGTTTCCCTCGCACATATGTGCTAGTCGTTTCTGACTCTAGGGGGCAATGCTCATCTCCATTTCAAAGCCGAAGAGCCAGCGCTGTTCGAAGATGTCTCTGTGATCATGTGGCCAGCATGACTCAACGCCAAAGGTGCACGGAACACTGTTACCTTCCTACCAAAGGTGGTCCCTATTTTTTCTATTTGCATTTTTATGTGCTTTCTAAACTGCTAGGTTGACAGAAGCTGGGACAAGTAATGGGAGCTCACCCCATTACATGGCAGTACGCTATGGATTCGAACCGCTGAACTGCCAACCTTCTGATCAACAAGCTCAGCTGTCTTACCTGCTGAGCCACCATGTCCCTACTAATCATATGAAGTCAAAAAACAGAAACTCACTTGTCCTGCTGGAACAGGGAGTTGGACTAGATGACCTCCAGGTCCCTCCCAGCCCTGGATTGCTGTGCTCTTTTATCTTCTGAAGCTGCATCTAGTAATGCCAGGTTTGTGGTCCTTCCTTTCTCCCTCCCTTTCTCTTTCTTTCTCCCATCCATCCTTTCCTTCCTTTCTCTCTCTCTCTTTCTTTCCTTCTTCCTTTCTTAGCACCACCCCACCCCACCCCGTTTTTGCCCTAGTAGGATTCAGGGAAGCCTCCTGAGGGGAAAAACGGGGACACACACACACACACACACACCGTTTTTGCCCTAGCAGGCTTCAGGGAAGCCTGGGAGCAAAAACAGAGCGCCAATAGGCAATAAAAAAATGCTCCAATGATCAGCTGTGATCGTCTGAGCCTTTTTTTTAACCTTTTAAAAGCATTTTTTTACTACCAGTTCTGGTGAATAGGTAGTAAAAAAAACTTTTAAAAGGTAAAATAAAAAAAGCCTCCCATGGTCAGCTCAGCTGTTGGCTCCCACAATCCCACGGAGGGGTCAGGATCCGGGATTTACTACCAGTTCTCTAAACCACCCGCCACCATCACTACCGCAGCAGCCAAACCAGTCTGAAACCAGGGGTAGCATTTCACCCCTGCTCATATCCAAGGTCATAAGATTTTGTGATTATCAGCTGGATCTGCCGCATTGATTTCTGCAGCGTGCTTGCAATGAGCTGCCATAGAAACAGGGAGGGGGACGCTGCCATTTCGGATGTGGAGGTGAGCTGGTGTGTAGCAGTCCTATGAGAACTGGAAGGGAGGTTTGTACTCATGAATTATGGCACTGCTGAGTGGAGTTGTTTATACCACATCAAGGCCAACTGCCCTGAGACTCCAGATGCGAGAAATATCTGAAGAGGAGCCTTCCCACAACATCTTACTGAATGTTGATCAGTGCTGGATCCTGGGGGGAGGAATTTCTGGTGACTTTCAATGTGTAATATTCACACATGTTCAATCAGATTTTACCTTGCTTTCGTTGCTATCAATTCAAACTAAATAGAAGTATCTCTTCTCTAATTCAATGGAGTTGGGAGTTTTCTTTCTTGAGTTTTGAGTGAAGGCAGGTCTGATAGTAACCTTCTGACAAGCAGGTTATTAACTTAACAACTGTGGCAAGGAAAGTAGTAGAATGGGGCAAAATTCACTTAACAAAATGTCTCATTTAGCAACAAAAATATATATTGCTATTTAGTAAGGTGTCTATCAGCTTTTATTTTTTGTTTGCTTGTTTTTCCTCTGTATTTCCTCTGTATTCCTTTGTATTCCACTAAATAGCAAGCATTTCACTGCCAATGAGCATATAATTAATGTTCCTTGATCCAATTTCAATGGTGCTTTGGAGGGCAGGAGTAAATTTGGTCCAGTATTGATAATATAATAGATTTATCCCAATTTGGTCTTTAGACAATTTTTACACTCCTGTGGACATTCCAAGTAGCTGCATACTGTAAACTAAGTAATAAACCATTCAGAATGAGAAACAAGGACTCTCACTTCACATTTCGCCAACCATTCTTC
Source organism: Calamaria suluensis (assembly GCA_032468135.1). NCBI lineage: Eukaryota > Metazoa > Chordata > Lepidosauria > Squamata > Calamariidae > Calamaria > Calamaria suluensis. The sequence goes on along the minus strand of JANHFP010008586.1, from coordinate 95,977 downwards.
CCTTCTTGCCAGCTATTGTTAGTTTTTCTTCCTTTGTCTATCAATTTTCTATGCCATTATGTACATTCTAAGGAAATCTTCAATCTTAAACTTTTTTAAAAATACTATGTTCCTTCTAAATCTTATCCTGAATCTGATCAAATCTTCTTTCATTAAGAGTGAGGATGTCTTTTTTTCCTATAGCTATGCACTTACAGAGAAATTTGAAGTGGTATAAAATGAAGGACTTGAAAAGTAATCAAAATATAAACCTAAATTCTAACAACTGATTTTATTGACATTATAATGGATACTTTTTTCTTGCTTCTTTTAATAGTTATTTATACTGGGATAAAATTTAATATTATATTAAATCAAATATTCCCAGTCTGCATTCAAAGCAAGCATTCAAAGAAGTTGGAAAATGACATTAGTGAGGTTTATACCTGTAAGTAAAGGTCAGGATGCAAGTCTGGTTGTTTCATCAGCTGTTTCACTTGATGCCTTCGCTCAACAAGCTTCTTAATCTCTTTAGGTAAGATTCCGATTTCTAGAGATGAATCAGGTAATTCAGGAATTTCTTCTTGTTCACCATCCTGTGAAATAATAAGTCTGACATATAAATATTATCAAAATACTTCACAATTTTTCTTGGACAAAGAGCATTTATAGGAATAAAAATCAAAGTTAATGTTAACAGTACACTATACTGAAAGGGACAAGATAAGATAAAGCAAAAAAATGGAGTTGCAATTCATCTTTTCAGTACTGCCAGCATGGAAGATCATTACAAAATGTCAAATTCCATCACAAGCATGAAATCCAATAGGGGGGGGGGGGCTTATATTAGCCCATGCGCTCAAAACCTTAACTGGGCTTATTATTAGGGGATTTTTTTTAAACTCTTGTCAACATCAGAATATATCTAATGTTGTACCTCATTCATTTTTGAAATACATCTGATCTGCGCAAAATGTATCATTTTTATTAAAAAGTCATTTTTTCTGTCGGGACGCCTTGAGAACGGTCACTCAAGCGCTGGTCACTTCCCGCCTGGACTATTGTAATGCGATCTATATGGGGCTGCCGGAAGGGAGCACCTGGAAGCT
>JANHFP010008586.1:7438-18578 GCA_032468135.1 Calamaria suluensis | reverse complement strand
GCAAGGTGCTTCAGAGAAGAGCTAGAGAGGGTTCTGATGGCACCATCGTCTCCCGCACATTCCCCTCCCTCCCCTCTGTCAACCTGGCTGCAAACACAAGCTTTCCAGCTCTCCTCATCCCAGAAGCATCAACCTCACACTCTCCTCTCTCTGCTAGTGGCTGCCCATTCTCCCTCTCCCTTTTTGCTGCCGGGCGATCCCATGTGAAAAAGGAGGTGGCCACTAGCAGAATCTTGCTTGGGATGTTCACGGTGGCACTTTGGATAGGGTGGTGCCATCTTCCATGCCCTCCCCTCCCTCCCCTCTGCAGACCTGGCAACAATCTTAAAGATAGGGAGGGCCACAGAAGAGGAGGAAAGGCAGAGACAGGAGAGCAAAGGAAGCAAGTGAATGTTTGGTTTGCCGGCTGGCCTCTTTATTTCCCCTTGCTCCCAAGGCAGCTCTCTGGAATGGCAGCAGAAGCTCACATGGCTACAAGAGAGAGAGAAGCCAGGTGATACCCAGAGGCTTTGCTGCTCCCCTCGTCCCAGAAGCATCAACTGTGTACCCCTCTGTGTTAGTAGCTGCCCCATTCTCCCTCTCCCTCCTTGCTGCCAGGGGATCCCATGTGAAAAAGGGCATGGCTGGGAGCCCCTGTGCCCCTCACCTGTTCTCGGGCAGCAGCTGAGAGGAGCAGGGCTTCCCTGGTGCCTCCCACGCCCTCCACTGCATGTCGGGGAACTGGTGACAGGCGCAGGGGCTCCCAGCCATGCCCAAGGCTTCCCCAATGCCTGAAAAGGTTTTCGTCACCACCCACACCCTCCGAAACATGCCGGGCTCCAGCCATCCAGCACAAGGTTTCCCTGACTCCGCCCACACCATCCCAGCTGATTCAGGAGGTACCTGCTGGCGTTGGTGCTGCTGCTGATATCTGTGTGCCCTCCCCCATTGAATGAAAGAGAGAAAGAGGGGGAGAGAGACAGAGAAAGAGAGAGGGAGAGAGACAAAGAAAGAGTGGGAAAGGGTGAGAAGAAAGAGGGGGAGAGAGGATGAGAAAGAGGGGGAAAGGGGAAGAGAAAGGGGGGAGAGAGAGAATGAGAGAGAGGGGGAGGAGAGAGACATCAGACAGACAAAAGAGATGGAGAGAGAGAGAATGGAAGAGAATGAGAAACAGAGAAAGAGACAGAATGAGAGAGGAAGAATGAAAGGGAATCAGAGAGAGAATGAGAAAGAGAGAGAGAATCAGAATGAGACAGAAAGATGAGAGAAAGAGAGAGATGAGAATGAGAGAGAATTAGTGGGGGAGATAGAGAAAGAGAGGGGAGAGAGAGAGAGAATGAAGGAGAGGGGGGAGAGAAAGGGGGTTGCAGGAGAGTGCCTGAAGCACCCCATCCCGTCACTGGTAGTGCAGGCACTTCAGCAAGCGGCTCACTGGATTCATATTAGTGATCCGTAGGATTTAAAATTATGAACTTGGTGGTCCACGTTGTTATGAACTCCTGAGGTCCAAACGTTAGGGATCCCTGTTGTAGCTAAATGCATGGCAAGTTTAAGAAGGGGAGCAGCTTGCTCCAGTAATTTTCACTACAAAGTTTGGGAACCACTGTTCTAGGGTGTTAGCTATTGTTCCCAGCTTACTATCATCTGCAAATTTGGTGAGTTCCCTTTCTATTCCCTCATCTAAGTCATTTATGAAGATATTGAAGAGTACTAGACCTAAGATGTAACATTACGGCACCCCACTGCTTACTTCTCTATGTAGACTTAGACCCATTAAGGACGAGGTTGTGGTCTACTTTGTTGAATGGCTTGCTAAAGTCTAAGTATATTATGTCCACAGTATTTTGCTGGTCTACTATGTAGTCCCTATGTTGAAGAATGAGATAAGACTGGTTTGTCATGATCTGCTTTTAACAAACACGCGCTGGCTGCTAGTTATTCCTTTACTCATTTCTAGATGTTGGCAGATCTGGTTTTTTATTATCTTTTCCGGCATCTTCCTGGGTATTGATGTTAGGCTGATTAGTCTGTAGTTTCCTGGGCTTGTATTTTTCCTTTTTAAAGATGGGAACCACATCAGCTCTTTTCCAATCCTCTGGTAGTTCCCCAGTGTCCCAGGATTTTTGAAAGATGTGGTGTAATGGTTTTGAGATGGCATCTGTCAGCTCCTTTAGAACTTTGGTCTTGGTGATTTGTGTTCATCAAGATCAGACAGGTGTTCTCTTACAATTTTTTTGCTTATTTTAACTTTTATTTATTTTATTTGTTTGTTTTTTTAGAATTATGTTTCTTGTAGGTTGGGCTAGTTTCTTTTTGCGTGAAGACCAATGCAAAGAATGAGTTAAGCAGCTCTGTTTTCTCTCTGTTGCCTGTTACTTCCTTGCCATCTTCTCTCTTTAGTGGACCAACTGCTTCCTTGATTATTTTCTTGTTATCTATACGTTGGAAGAATTTTTTTTTGTTATCTTTGACTTTTGTTGCAAATCTTCACTCATTCTGAGCCTTTGCTTTCCTGACTTCGTCTTTGCAGATTTTGGCTGTCTGCCTTAGTTATGTGTCCCTCTTTCCATTTTTTGTACCTGTCCTTTTTGTCTTTAAATTTCTTAGAAAGATCTTTGTGCAGCCATGCTGGTTTCTTCTTGGATTTCTTGTTTTTCTTTCTCAGCGGTACTGCAGTGGACTGGGATTTTATGATTGTATTTTTCAGAGTTTCCCAAGATTTTTGAGTTGTTTCCCTTTTAGGATTTTCATCCAAGGAATCTTTCCTAAGTTCTCTCTGAGTTTATTAAAATCAGCTATTTTGAAATCTAAGACTCTAGTATCATTTTGTTCTACTGCTTATGTTTGCATTATATTGAATTCTAGTATGACATGGTCACTCTCACCCAAGGTTCCTGCAGTTTCAACTCCCTCTATAACTTATTCTCTGTTTGTAAGTATTAACACCAGTATGGTTGTCCCTCTGGGTCCCTCCACTACCTTTTGGACAACAAAGTTGTCAGCTAGGTTGGTTAGGAACCTATTTGATTTTTCACTTGGTGCAGAATTAGTTTTCCAATTAATATCAAGGTAATTGAATTCCCCCATAACTATTGTAGTGTGTTTCCTACATATGTTTGTTAGTTGATTGGCAAAAAGAAAGAAGGTAATAGCATAACATTAATAAGCATGATTAAATGCTTGTATATAATTAGAGACACAAATATGTATATCAAAAAGTTTCAATACAAAGCTATAGATGCCTCAATTGCAACTCAGGTACTCCATTTTAATTAGGAATTAAAATTATTGCTACATCTAAATAAAGATTGCCATAGTAATTTTAACCATATAGGCAAAAAATAAATAAATCAAACTTTCTCCTTATTTTCACATTAGAACAAACTGTATCACTAATTTGTTGATAGCTTCTTGTCAAAATGTAAACAAAGATATAATCTAAAGATAACAAAGAGTCTTTGTATGTATTCTGAAGCTCTTACTTTAGTATTGCTTCTGTGAAAAAATATTACAAGAATTCTTACTTAATTTCTTCAAAATCAATTCTATTTATAGTCATTATATCAGAGGCAGTATCATTCAAACATGTCCTCTATTTCACCTTTATTCTTTGTTTCTATTAAAAAAAGTTCTTAAACAATTTTTAAACATTTATGTAAGGGTGCTGTTCAATATTTAATTTAACAATATTTGACATTCCTTTTATGATCCTTTTGCTAATTATTTTCATTTTAATATAAATGGGCCAAATGACTAAAATGTTAACATTAATACTGTAAATTAAATATTTAATGCTATGAAGAGAACACTTGAAATTACTCTTTTCTTTATGATCAGTATAAATTCTTCAATTATAAAACATAATTGTCATATTTATCAATAGGTTTGGCTTAGCAGAAGTGACAGTTTATGAATTTATAGTGTTGAAGTTATTAGCCAAAAAAGGAAATCTTTATCAAGATCACGCCTGCAAAATGAGTCTTACTTTTTTCCATGAAAACAAAATCAGCATTAAATAAATAGCATCTTCAAACTGGGAATTAGAAACAAAACATTTAAAGCCTTAAGGACTTTTTGGATAACTTCAATAATTATGTACTAATATAAGATCTGACAAACCTCCGTAATGATGAGCATTTTTTTAGATAATGGATTATATAATGCCATATAAAAATGCAGCAATGAGTTTTCTATGCACACATTCATTTTTTCTGTTGCATTATAATGCTGCGCAAGACATTACTGTCATATTTTTTTTCAAATTACATAGGACTAGAAAGTAATCTTAAAAAATAGTACCTTTTTACTATACAATTTTATAATCTAACTGCAGTCATAGTGCAATCCTCTCTGTAATTTTTGACTTACTAATCAAGCATGTTTTGGCAAAGTAATTACAATAACTCACACCAAAAATGCATAATGCCAGGCCTTCAAAGTCCTCTGTTCTTGCTATTTCTAATTCCTGAACAGATCTTTCTAAAGAAATCTATATTTAGAGGAGTTTGGAAACTGAAACAAATCATTGTTGAATGCAAGTATGTATCAAGGTGAAAATGTTGATGAATTATCTGTTAGCTTTATACTTGGAAGCATCCCTCGGTTCACTGCTAGGGTTACTCCAATCATCCGCTTCTGGAGTGGTTTTGTAATGTCGCCAAGCTGACTTATTAAAAACTGGTAGTCTTTCAAATGATTCACTTGATAGTGCCTAAAGAAACAGGAACAAAAACATTCCAAGTGGTTACAAGAAAACTCAATAGTGAGACAGATCATCATTCTAAATGAAGAAAGAGTGTGCATGTTCAATACAGATTCAATGGCACATGTATTTTATTTCATATTTGGTATTTTCAATCTTTATTTCACTTTCTGTACATTTGCTTGTACTGTAGCATGTAGGTTTGTATCTTCTTACTGCAGATACATAGTCCTATTTAGTTACTGAAGCCTTACAATATAATATATTCCAACTCAGATTTGGAGTTTGTTTCAATAATGAAACATTCAATTGTCTGTTAGCTGGAATTATGCTTTCTATCTCAATGTTTCCATTTAGGAACAGCTTTATTGGAAAGAATAAAGAGAGAAAGGTTTAGTAATGTTGCAAATGAACTTTGTTACCAATCTGGTATTGAAGGCCATTTTATTATCTATGAATAAAGAGTTCAAGAAAATGTTCTCAGAATGTGGAAAAATAATCTTCAGTAAATCAGAATGACTTATGGTACAAACGTATAGCAATAAAGCACTTGTCTTGACACAAAAATATAATGCTATAAAACCTCAAGAGTTGGTAGAGTACATTCATAGTGTCCCCTGTAATAATCCATTATTACCTTCAAATAGATTACTGCATCTGTACCAACTCCTTCCATAGAATATAATTTGAGGTCACCTTGAAAATATCGAGCATAAAGACGAGAAATTGGCAGACCATACCCATATCCAGCCTATGAAAAAAATCAGTAACACAAAAATTAAAAAAACTGAAATTTTAACAGTAACAGAAGCAGGAATCTTCACTGTGTTTTTCCTCTGTGTTTTTATAATTAAATACCTTCCACTATGAGAACAAAAAGCATTTATTATGCTATGCATAAATACAGTAAATCTCCTTTTTACATAAAATGAGAATACATGCATAAAATGGCAGTTACTCTTTTAACATATGTACCATAGAATCCCAGGGTTTTCTCCTATAAGTTTGTTAAATTGAGGCTTTATTATGTACATGGAATTGACAAGTAGTGGCTTTCAAATACCTTTTTAATTCTCAGAACAGTATTAAGTTATTTTCTTGTCACAAATTCTGAATTTCATCCATGTGTTATCTATATTGACGTCATTCTTATTGTCATTACAAGCAGTGTACTCCCATACCACTGACAATCACAAAGTGGGCCACTCAGATCCCAGCTAAGATTCATGATTGGAGTATAAGACGCACCAAGATTTCGAAGAGGAAACAAGAAAAAAGTTTCTGCCCTTCCCGGCCCACAGGAGCACTCTGAAGGCCTCCCAAACTCTCTGTGTGTCCCTTTTTTTTTTGCAAAAAATGGGCTCATTTTTTGGGTTCCCAAACCCACCACATGTTGCATTTCTACCCTCCCCAGCCCCCAGGAGCTCTCTGCATGCTTCCCATTCGTTTTTGTTCCGTGGCGGGAGAATGAAGAAAGTGAACTGTGGCACAGCAGCCCTGTTCCAGAAGAGCAGGTGGACATCTGCAGCCAGATTGGGGGGGGGGGGGAAGGGCGGCAAGAGCAGCAGCCCATTTCAAGCTCAGAAGCCCTGAAGTTCAGGTTCCTTGGCTTCAATTGCTCCCTCCCTTCCTTCTCTCTCAAACACAGAGGCTAGAGAGCTTTCTCTCTCTCTCTAAAGAAGAAGAAGACGAGAGAAGCTAAGTGTTTTGTTTCTCTGGAACCAATAGTAAAAAAAGATGCTTAAAAAGTAAAAAATAAAGTTCAGATGATCGCAAGTTACTCAGCTGATTGTCTGAACTTTTTTTCTTACTTTTTAGCATTTTTACTACTGGTTCTCAGGAAGTAAAACCAGGAAGTTATAATGATCATGCAGACAAGGCAGGGCCAAGGATTTTTGCTACCGGTTCTCCAAACCACCGGTCGTCATAGCTACCAGATCAGCCAAACCGAAAGCATTTCACCCATGCCCCAGACCTGCCTGGGCCACCACAGGCGCCCCTCGACATGAGCAATGTTGAGCTGGCTATGCAATACCACCCCAACCACGCCCACCCCAGTCCCATGAGGTCAAGCATAACCCTGATGTGGCCCTCAATGAAATCGACTTTGACACTCCTGCTCTATTATGTATGTATTTATTATGATGACATCTCAAGTGAAGAGCTTGTGTTCATATTACAAAGTCTTATTCCCTTAATGTGCTTTATGCTGAAAAACAATATGGGGGACATTTTAGCTTGCAGAAAAGAACTTACCAAAGGTACAGCTCTTGATGGCTCCAAATTAGGCCTGGGAGCAGTTGAATACATATAATTAAAAAGGCGATCTATTTTCCTCAGAGGTACACCACCACCTTTATCACTTATCTATAGAATAAAACCAGAAATTGATATAACACAATGTCCTTCAAGAAACTGAAAGAAAACACCATATTTATCTACAATTTCTAATTGTTAAATTTACAGATCTAGTATAGACTGAGATGCAGCAATTCCAAAGCAAAAGCAAAATCATTCATGAAGTGAGTCCAATATTTAGCCTCCCTATATTGATAAACGCAATCCTAACTATAGTTTACTGAAAAGCAGGTAGCCCATGTTAGAAAAGCCTGTTCAATTCATCAAGTAGCTATAAAACTAAACTGAAAGTGTAAATAAATATTCAGAGAGCCAAATAATCATAATAATTTGAAATAAAATTTTACCTAAAAGAAAATACCCATATCTTGTCATAATTTTTTTTTCAAGGTGTGCTCCCTTTTATGTTAAGTACATTCACACAGGTACTCAACATATACAGTTGTTTTCTATCTTAGTTAACAAATTAAACAAGATTTATTATAATTTACTTTATTATTTACCTTTATTGATAGGTCTTCTTTTCCCAAAGTGACTAATGTTTTAATTGATGGGTAGCTTTTACATTTACCTTCGTATAGCTCCACTGTAGCTCGCATTGAATTCTGCAATTTGAAGCAAAACTTAACTTCTTAAAGATGCTTAATTCATTAATAATTAATTAACATTAGTAACAACAGCGGAAATGTTTACAAATTATGGTCATCTTTTAATTTAATACTTTGAACTTCTATATCATTTATATAAAAATTAAAAAGACAGTAACCTGAATGTTTTCATTATAAAGCATTCAAGTGTATAAATGACACTTTGTAAACATTTTTCTTGTCATGTAAAAGTATGTATTTGTTAGAGAAGAGCATATTTCTTTGTACAAAAATTACTGCAATAATTATTGCAATAAGCCTAATCTTATTAATGTAATTTTATTTTTAAATTGGAGCTCAATCTGTATTATGAGCAATCAGCCAGCCTAATTGGCAGATAGCTGTAGACATATAACCCACATATTTGTGAGAGATAACCTTTGTCATGTCCCTAGAAAGATAACCCATCCCATTTTTCTATTTAAAGTATATAAAATATTGCTCTAAGTTGCTCTACTTTTAAAACCAGGACAAAATTTGCTGGACCAAAGCTGAGAAAAGAGAAAAAATATTTCCAGGCGCTTCAATTTAAAGTATCAGATTTCATGGGGAAAAAGAACTGTAAAAATTTCAAAAGGTACTTTAGGTATTAATTCTAAGGGAACAATTAACAAATCTTGTAAGGAATTTTAATTGAAATGTTGATTATCTTCCTCCAAAAGGGGTTGCATTGTGTATTACTGTCTTAAATATCCAGATTGAGTAATGGTTTCTTGTGGCGCCCTTCAAGGAAGATGCTGTCCCCTTTCACTCAGGATAAACTCATTTCCTGGGGTTTTCACCGCCCAAAAGCGGCAGAAATTTAGACTCCACATGGAAGAGCTGATGCTGCAGAAAAACGTATTCACTTCTTTTGTGCCTCATGATCAATCTGGTATAATATGACATATTTACTTCCTTTAATACGAAATATTTCTGTATGTAAAATTAGACGTTCAAAGTTACCATTTTTAAATTGAATGTTGACATCATTTTTTCTTTCTTGTTATTAGTTTATATTCCAGGGGTAGGCTGATACATCTAACTACACCTTGATTCCATGTTTGCAGGAAATTGTACCATGGGAATTAATTTAGATTTGTCTTTTAATCATCAGAAAAGCAAAATAAGGTATGAGAAGCATGTTTTTTTAATATACCAGGATTAAAAAATGAATGCCAGGATGGGGCACCCCCTAAAAATTAGGTGAGGCGGCAGGAATTACCAAATCCCTATTCCAAAACAGAAAGTAGGGCCAAGATATGAAGACTCAAATAACTTCTTTGAGGTGAGGTTTGCAACCTTCATCCATCCATCCAATGGGCTATCTGATATTAACTATTTTCATGAAATAACAATAAATGAAACGAGAGGTGAATTTTCAATTTCAGAGAGCAAAACATTTAGCATATAAAAGTTTCCCTATTGTTGTCAAAATCTGTTGCTGAAGTCTGACTTAATTAGCATGCACAATTTGCCATCAACGACAATATTGCATTCAAAGGTGTACCTACAGCTACATTCAGGGTGAAGCGTGCTAACACTATTTCTGGCAAACTCAAAAATAAGCAAAATAATATCTATCCCCTTCCCCGGTGTTAGTTTACTCACCTTAAACAATTCGAAAAGCATATGAAACAAATGCGAGGGTACATAGACAACCTGAATGGGCTTGCCTGGTCCTTTAGCTAAAAAGCAAATAAAACTTTTAACTGAGAATTAAAGTTAAAGTTAACACAAACAACTGTAAATTTTCTGATTTATATTATTTACTAGAAATGTACAACAGCTAAAAATTAAACTAGCACTTTAAATAAGGTTATAATACTAGGAAATATTCAAGGAAAGATAAATGGACAACCTGCAGTAAGGGAATGGATTTAATTGCAGCAGTAATTGCTGCACCATCATAGGAGCTGAAGGACCAAGCTGAGGACATAAATGTATGTGGTTGCTAAGTTGTTACCAACCAGATGAGACATAATCAGTTAATCAATCAAATCAAACCCAAAAGAAAGAAATGGTGGAATGGAAAAGCATTTTCTGCACCATAGAAAACTCTGACACAGTTCTCAGCAAAAAAATGAATTCAGCAATTAGTTTTCATTTAAATAACAATTCCTTGCAATCTATACTTTGACAGTTACTTAATATTAAAAAGTAATCATATCTGTATCTGTACCATTGAACTCTTCAATTTCCAAATCAGGTGCTACTTGATAATACTGCTCACACAACATCTTGGCAGTTGCAAAGGCATCTGTTAGGGAACAGTAACAATATATATCATGTGATTGTGAGTAGATAACAGTATATTATATACTGCAAAATTTAGAATTTGCAAGTTATTCTCCTCTTTAAACAAAACCTGTAAGATTCCAAGTAATGTGAGAAGTGTGTAATTGAATCTCCTAATATCCTTACTTTAAATCTGCTACGGTCATACATACGTATATGAATGAATGAATGGAATTCCTTTTTGATTCCAGTTTTTAATACTGATTTTAAAACTGTATTTGTTTTCTGTCTGATTATTAAAAATACAACTACTACTACTAACCAGTATAATAATAAAAATGATTAAAAAATATCTGTGTCAGACAAGAAAGCCATTTTTTTACGTTCAAAAACTTTAACATACGGTACTACTCACATTTATCTGAAGAATAAATTCTATTAAAATCAATGGGAACAATTCTTTATTAGGCATATGTAAAGTTGCACAGCCCAATTTAAGAGGTTCCAGAAAACCTCTTCCTCCAATTAAAACTCCAAGACAAGTATTATCTCAAATTCCATTCATTAGAGCAGGTTTACTGGCACAACTTGGAAAACCCCAAATCTACCACTTTTGTTTTGTTCCCAGTAAATCAAACTAACCAAAACCTCACCCATCAGTCGATCACGTTCCAACCACCATCCGTCCCATCCAGAGACAGTACTCCAACCACTCCTTCTCCAGATGTCCCTTGTTATGACCTTAGCCAATGGAAAGAATTTCTACTGTCTCTAATAACAACTCCACTACTCAATCTCCCCTCCCACACAAGAGAAGATGTTAGCTTTTAAGCTTCTGAACTAATAAGGCTTCCAAAGTTGACAAAGTTTCCCCCTCCTGGAAAAAATATCACACCCTGGAAAACAAATCACAGAAGAAAGGATCACATTGTCCATAATCCCGCCTAATCCTCTCTCCAGTCCCCAGAAGGATCCCCAGGTTTCTCCGGAAATTTATCATGGAATTCTTTACTAGTCTATCAGCTTTCACATTCCAACTCTTCATCCAAGTAGCCTCAGGCAACGAGTACCCTTTCCAGTGTACCAAATACTGTAATTGACCCCTGTATAGGTTATAGTCCAGCATCTTCTTCACTTCATAATGAATCTCCCCTTATTTATTATTTATTTATTTGATTTATATACCGCCCCATCTCCGAGGACTCGGGGCAGTGTACAGAATTTTAATTTGTCGTTA
>JANHFP010008581.1:40815-55234 GCA_032468135.1 Calamaria suluensis | reverse complement strand
CAAAAATCCAAGACCAATCATAGAGGGCCGATGGACGGGCTCAACCTTCCTCCACCTCTTCGTCGTCGACCTCCTCCCCCTCTCTCACTGCCCCCCCCTCTCTCACCGGGAGTGATGGCAATGGTGGAAGAGGCAGCTCACTGGCAACGACACTCCACAGCGACGACATTGCTGGCGACGGTGGGGAAGACCAGCTGGGCAGCAATGATGATGATAACAGCCGCTGCAGAATGTTCAGCCAGGGAGGGGCGAAATGAATAGACTTATCCCTCCCTGGGCCCTTCCAGCTCCCTCAGGGCTCGTTTTTCCCAGCTGCCCCTCGTTGTCTCCCTCCGCCGCCCCCTCTCTCACTAGGGAGCGGCGGTAATGGTGGTGGTGGTGGTGGCAGCGGTGGCAGCAGCAAACGGCAACATCGATGTAAAAATCAGCTGGGCGGTGGCGCTAACGTTAGGGCCGTTGCAGTATATTCTGCCAGGGAGGCGGCCAAACAAACAAACTGACCCCTCCCTGGCCTCATCCAGCTTCCTCAGTTTCTTTAAGGCTCTTGCCATTTCTAACCGCCCCTCGCCGCATCCTCTCGTCACCCCCTCTCTCACTGGGGGCGGCGTACATGGTGGCGGCGGTGGCGGTGGCCACGGCAGCGACAAAGAAACTTAGCTGGGCAGCGGTAATGGCCATCGCAGCCGTCGCATGTTCCACCAGAGGGGGAGCCAAACCAACAGGCTCACCCTCCCTGGCCTCTTACAGCTCTTACAGTTCGTTCCGGCCTCTTGACTTTTCCAGCCGCCAACTCGCCTCCCCCCGCCGCCGCCTCTTCCACCAACTCCTACTAGGGGGCGGCGGCTATGGCGGCGGTGGTGGTAGCAGCTTCATCGAGAAGTCCTCGGCGTCTCTCCCCTTCCAGGAGACGCTGGGAGCCGAGAAGCAGGGGAAAACACCCCTCTGGCAACTCCCATCCAGCTGCCTGTTTCAAAACGGACCCCCCCCCCCCCCGGTCTCTCCTCCTAGCAGGAGGGAACTCCAGGGGAGAGGAGCGGAGGAAACATCCTCCCTCCTCTCATCTCAACCGGCTTTTTGTTAAGATGTTTGTTAAGTGAGTTTTTCCCCATTTTATGGCCTTCGTAGTCACAGTTGTTAAGTGAATCATTGCAGTTAAGTTAGTAACAGGGTTGTGAAGTGAATCCCTGTTGACTTTGCTTGTCAGAAGGTTGCAAAAGTTGCTGGCATGATCTTGGGACACAGCAACTGTCACAAATTTGAATTAGTTGACAAGCATCTGGATTTTGATCATGTGGCCACAAAGCGATAGTACAATGGTCTTAACTCTGAAAAATGGTCATGTCACTTTTTCCAATGCTGTTGTAACTATGAACTGTCACTAAGCAAACTGTTGTAAGTCAAGGTCTACCTGTATAAAATTCATAATTGGAACAAATAGAGAGCAAATAGATTTCACAGTAAACAAACATAGTTTAAAATGTCTGAGTAAGTTTTCATCTGGTTTCAAAATGATAGCAAGATAGCAATGTTGGTGGCAGTTGAGTTACCAGAAATGATGCAGCATAGTCCTGCCTTTGCCATAGTTAAACTGGTCCTGATTTTCTAGATATGGTTTTCTGCATTTGTATAAGGCTCCATAAGTAAACTGTAAATCATAAGAGCTGAGTTTACACAATATGGTAGCCTGCAGTAACACATAACCTTTGAATGCAAAGAACCCAAATAGAATTGTTCCAGTAATTTTTTTTCTGACACCAATGAATTCATCTGAATTTGTTCATCTTCTGATTAAAGAGTTAGTATCTATATTACCCCAGATCAAACCTGAACATTTGGACTTTTCAGAGGATCAAGATATCCTCTGAAAAGGTGGCAATAATCAATTAAATGTATATGCTTTTCATCTCACTGATACAGTGACTCTGGGCCTTTTGCCAGACTTCATCAGTTTAAATTGGATTTCCCTTTTAAACTTTTGAATGTCAAAGTTTATATTTCTTGGACATTTGGTTTTATTGGATATTTATTAGTGCAAATTAAGTACATTCTTTTGAACTGGAGAATTGGTAAAAGTCAAAAAAGCAAGACGTAGAATAACTGACAGCATTTTCCTGTTGAAGCTGGATTAAAAGCTATCAGTTAGCTGCACAACTAATGAGTTTATCCTTGAAGATTAGGATGGATGTACAGCAAGGGATATCCTCTCAGATAGGAAATATATTGAGGCTGCCATGGGAGCAATAAATTGTTGGCTAAATGGAGCAAAGTATTATTTAAAGCTGTAAGTAAGGGGTAAATGAGCATAAAAATCTCTTGATACTGCAATTACTTTAAAAATATGTACTTTGCGGCCACCATCTTTCACTCATGTTATCTCTCCTTTGCTGCAAAATGAAGATAAAGTAGTTCAAGGCTTGTAAATCAGCTGTATTTTGATCTGCTACTCATTTGATTTGGAAGTATCTCCTTTAGGAAATTGAAATCATCACAGGAGTCATCATTAGCAAAATTTAAAAAAATGATAACTACTATAGATATTCTCTCACTTTGATCTGGAGTCTGTGACTTTTCCACAGTCCATTTGTTTATGTAAGAACTGCTCATGGGCTCAAGGGGACAATGGAAAAATATTAAAACGTCTTCTAGAGAAGATCTGGCACCGTGTTTCCCAGAAAATACAGTTGTGTTGGTTTGCATGTAAGACAAGTCTTTCCCTTTACTAAATATCTCTATATAGATTCTTACTCATCTAGGTCATAGTTGTCCCAAAGGTGCTTTTTCAAGAGACAATTGGACTTTCTTGTTTTTCTCTGAAGACGATTCGCTTCTCATCCAAGAAGCTTCATCAGCTCTGACCGGATAGATGGTGGGGAATGGCTTGAAAGAGAGGGTCAAAGAGGCAGATTCGAACAGCTTTCTTTCAACAGAGAGGGATATGACATCTATTTTCAGTCTACAACAGTCCTTTCAGCAGTTCCAAGAAGGCTCCACACCCATTTGCACCACTCAGGTGACCCTGAGCACACAGATAAACCTCCAGGCTTCCATGATTCTCTAAAAGAAGGCAAATGACCAGTTGTCTGCAAAGAGTATAAATCCTTCCATTCCTCTCCATTCAATCAGAGCTGATGAAGCTTCTTGGATGAGAAAACATCTTCAAAGAAAAACCAGAAAGTCCAGTTGCCTCTTGAAAAAAGCACCTTTGGGTTTCCCTTTACTAAACTCTAATACAGGTATCGTGTGGGAAAGCTAAAGGCTATTAGATAGGTTTTTGAAATAGCAAATTCAGCCGCCTCTGTGTTGCTTTGCGCTTTGCCATGTCTTTAGATATCTTAATTACAACTTTGAATTATGCTCAGGGACAGAATGGGGGCCAATTAAGCTGCTGCATTTAGCAAACAATTAGCACACTCAGATTAACAGGCCCTGCTTTGGCTCCAGCATTCTGGAACTGTTTAAGCTGTCTAAGCCTTTTAAAAAGGCACCCCTGTGGAAAAAAAATCCACAATAGATGAAATGGTGTGTAAACTAAGGAGCATGGCCTCTCCAGGAACTGCTACAGTCAGTACATTGTTTTGTACTGAATCTGGAGTATTCCCAAATTACAGACCTAGGTGTTTCGTGGGTAGAAAGTGCTGGGTTTAACCCCCGGCATCTCCAGGGATGGCAGATAATGTTGTGATCAATCATAACCAGTATTGACCATGATAGTCTAAATAGGGCTTTTTCAAACTGGCTTCCAGGAACCATAGCTTCAAAGACACAAATGGATTCCACAAGAGATTGGGGGGGAGGGAGAAAACCAAATATCCTTGGCAAGGGATTATGGGGGAAAGAGCTACCTTCAAATGCACTGAGCCATCTGTTCTTACCTCAGTGTTATAGTTCCCCTCATTGACTGGACATCACCAGCATTTGCAACTGCTGCACACAAGGGGTAGTGAACTGCTGTTCCCTCACAATGTACACCCAGACGAAATCTGATTCCTTCTCAGTCCCCAAACTGTGGCAAAGAAGAGTGATTCCTTCACTTCCCTATGGCAGAATATGCATTTGTCTGTCCCCAAAAGGTCCAACTGAAGGTGACATCATATGCACAGCAATAGCACTTAAGACTTATATACTGCTTCACAGTGCTTTACAGCCCTCTCCAAGTGGTTTAGTCAGCGGATGGCCCCCAACAATCTAGGTCCTCATTTTACCCAACCTCGGAAGGATGGCAGGCTCAGTCAACTTTAAGCCACTGAGATTTGAACTGCTGAACTGCAGCTAGCAGTCAGCTGAAGTAGTCTGCAGTGCTGCACTCTAACCACTGCACCACCTCGGCTCTTATGCATAGCTACTTAGGAGTACATACCATTGAGCTGTGTGGCAATTAATCAAGAAACACAGTTGCATCATTCATCTGGACAGTTGGCCACCCTAGTTGCATTCCTTCTCAGAATTGCCTTATTGGGGAAATGGGTGGTATATAAATGTAATAAATAAAATTTGTTTCCTTTTGTGCCGTGACAGTGGCCCCTGGAAACTCTGGAGATGATGGCAATTGAAGTTCCAAAGGTAGAGACACAGGATTTTTCAAATTTATGGGCTGTTGCGAGGAATTAGAGAAAAAATAATTCATTCTAACACAGCCAATTTGCTATTATTGTGCTGTCTCTTGATTAGAGGTTCTGAATTTTTTTTTTTTAAACTAACAGGTTGCTTAGACTGAACTTTTTGAAAATTTCAGGTCCGGATGGTCTTAGCTGCCTACATTCCTAATATCAAATCTGTCCCATATTCCTAGTTGCAAATATTCAGGAAATTCTGAGAACTGCATTTAGAAAGTAATTTTTCCAAAATCTCATTTAGGTGCTGTTTTAGGTAGGATTATGTTGTCAGCATCACAGACAAGTCAACAACTTTACCGACTTGCTACGTTTCCTATAAATCTTTTAAAAATATTTTTATATTGGGATTAGTGCCTGTAGCTTTTTTTTTCTTTGCTTATTTTGAGAAAATGTTGCAGAATGGTTAGGTATGTACAGCGTGTTCCAAAATAGGATGTGTTTGCATAGCATGCTTAGGTGAGCCTGCCATGGTCCATGGGTAAGTGATTTCCCAAGTGATTTACCCCTAAACAGATGCTCAGAGGACTGCTTACTGGAGTGCATCCAGCATGGCTAGTGTCCAAGCAATCTTTGCAGGGTTTAGCAGTTTCGTAGTAAAAATTGTGTTCTAATCAGTGTTAGTGCTAGTTTTATCCCTTTCTCCAAACTGCGTACCTGTTTCACCTTCTGAGCACTTGCAAAGGTATGGAAGAAAAAGCCGAGGATGTCTAGAACAGTCCCATTAAATAGTTGTTCTAGCTTCCTATTTTTCTGCTTAGAAGTGGAAAGACAGTAACCCCACTGAATTTGAAAGAAAACTGTACCCCGGGTGACAAATTACCAATAACAAACCTCAGATACTAACTCTGATCAAGATATTGCCTTTGGCAATGCCTTCTCAGGTTTCAGGGCCACCCAGTGAATTTGGCCTTAGGTATTACAAAAGCACTCCATAAAATAGAAACTTATCTGTTTGAGATTTCAATCTCGGGTAGATGGATCTACACATACTATTTAACCTTTACTTGAACATATCCAGAGTAGTTGATCTCTCTGGGTAATTGGATCCACTGTTGAATTGATCTGCCTTTTTGTAACTTAAATCCATTATTCTATTGTGGCATCTAGAATAAGGAAGGTCTTGATTTACTTCTTCAGTTTTCTTGGCAAGATTTCAGAAGTGGCTTGCCATTACCTCCTTCCCAGGGAGAGTATTTGGCCCAAAGTCACTAAGGCAGCACTAGAATGCAGCTTCCTAGTTTCTAGCTGTATGCCTTAACCACTAGACCAGGGGTCTTCAAACTTGGTAGCTTTAAGACTTCTGGACTTCAACTCCCAGAATTCTCCAGAAGTCCACAAGTCTTAAGGC
This sequence comes from Calamaria suluensis, assembly GCA_032468135.1. NCBI lineage: Eukaryota > Metazoa > Chordata > Lepidosauria > Squamata > Calamariidae > Calamaria > Calamaria suluensis. The sequence continues at coordinate 49,273 of JANHFP010008581.1, read as the reverse complement.
TGCAAAGTTTGAAGACCTCTGCACTAGACCAAATTTGCTGTCATGATTTATTTCCATTTGACAGCTTGAGATAATGTGAAGATTCATGTGCTTCAGCTTTTGCTCAAAATTAAACATACCCAGCTCCATCAGCCTCTCTTTGTAGAAGCTCATTTCTAATCCCATTTTTTTGTTGCTCTTCTCTCAATCCTTCTTATTGCATTATTCCCAAAATTGGGACCTAACCAAGGCTACAAGGAACAAACACACTAGTTCCAAGATTTAAAAAGTACATTTACTTTGATGAAACCTAAATTTATATTTAAACCTAAATTTATAGTTGTGTTGTACTGCTGGCTCATATTCAATTTGTAATTTACACTAACAATCCATACACACATCAAAAATACTAAGGTGGACCCATATAACACAAGGTCCAATCACAGCACCCATGAAAGAAACGAAAAATTATTATCAGCCCTTTCACCCGTCATAATTATATTTACTTTGAAGATCGTCCCTCCCCTCTTACCATGTTATAACTGAATTTGTTTTGTTTTTTAAGTGGAAAACATTATAATTGTCTTTTGGTTATTTTCAGACAATTTATGTAAACTGCTAAAATCTTCTGAAGAATATCTAGCCCATCCAATTTAATTGAATTTTTGATAAGCTCTCCCTAAACCTCTTCATCTACTGATAAAAGTACTAGAATAGAGAATGTGGGCTTGATTTTTTTTAAAAAAAGTACCTTATTTGATATCTCTTTTTGATTTGGCGAGGAATTAGTCAAAAAGAAAGATTAAGAAAAGAGGTTTATCCAGAAATATTAGATCTAACTGGGGAAAGGTAACTGTATTTGATTCCAATTGTATTAACTAAATATAAAATTACTAGGAATAAATCTGAGATAAATTATTATTTTTATATTCTACTTAGTAACATAAACACAGATAGGGAAGTAAGTAGCCTTTACAGGCAGTCCTCATTTATAAGTGACTGCCTTATTTACTGACTTTTTAGTGGACAAAAATAACTTTGTGATCAAACTTGGTATGTACAGTACAACCCTGGCATATATAACTTTTTTGGAAAGAAGTCAGAGAAGAACAAAGATGATTAGGGGGTCTTAGAAGCTACAACCTACAAAGAACGAGTATAGGAACTGGGCATGCCTAGTCTAGTGAAAAGAAGGACCAGGGTGACGTGATAGCAATCGTCCAATACTTAGAGGGCTGCCACAAGGAAAAGGGCCTCCACTTATTTACCAAAGCACCCGAAGGTAAGACAAGAAACAATAGATGGAAACTAATCAAGGAGAGAAGCGACCGAAAACTAATGAGAAAATTCCTAAGAGTGAGAACAATAAACCAGTGGAACAAATTGCTTTCGGAAGTCGTGGGTGCTGCATCACTGGAGGCTTTTAAGAAGAGACTGGGCGCAGCCATTTGTCAGAAATAGTACAGGTCTGCTGTGTGAGCAGGGACTAGAATCTAGATAAGCTTCAAGTTCCCTTCCAATTCTGTTACTGTTTTACTGACATTTGCAGGTCTGCAAAGCAAAGGAAGAAAAGCTGAAGTAAGATTGTAAGCAGTCACAAGTTCACTTAGCAACCACTTCACTTAATGACCATGTTGGTGGTCCCATTTGTGGTTGCTAAATGAGGACTATCTGTATATGTTGGTGTGTATGTATAGAACTTGTCTACTAAACAAAATTACCTTGCTTGGTTAAGTTCACAGGTCTTAATATTTGAAGTCATGTGTTTTTTTTAACTTTTATCATAGCTTTAATACAATTTCTTCAATTCAGTATCGATAGTGGGTTGCTCCCACCTGCATCATCAAATCTACTCCAGGATCCTTTGGAAAAATCTATGGATGCACAAAATAGTTGGGTAAGCAAGTGGAAGTTGTAATGTATAAGAATAAATCCGATTGTGTACTGCTAGATCTAGCTTTAAATGTAGATTTTATAAGTACATTTTTGCAATAGAAGCCTTAATTTGTGTAAATAAAGCTGGAATAATTTAAGCATTTTAGGTAAGCATCAAGTACTATTTAAGAATAATATATTTCTCCTACAAAATGACACATAGAATTGTTAGAAGTTTTATTGCAATCTTTTTCATTTTAGTAAGATCAAACTGTTCACTATTTCCAGTTGCTTCTCAGGAAAATTCTTGCTCAATTTACTTTCCACACTGCATTGTTATTAGACAAAAATCTAATCTGAGATTTTATTACCTTGCTGTCACATGTTGAAATAAACTATGGATTTTATTAAAATTTGAGGTTTTTTTAATAAATTTGTTTACCTACAAGGCAATACTGTAGTACTTTGATTTATCATTTTCTTAAAAAGTTATGACATTTTCTGTAGCACTCCAGATCAGTTAAAGTAGCTGAATTTAAACATTAGTAATGAGTTGAATGATTGTTATTCTGGCACTTGAGTAGATGAGATATCCTTCCACTGCATATTGATTTATGCTGGATTGCTAGAAGCAACATTGAATCTTTGAAACTTGACACTGTAGTCTTCTTAAGGTGTGAGACGCTTTGGATCACGGGGAAACATGGACGTCTGCCGGACATTGCTCAACCCAAGATACAACATGGTGACTCTTTCCAAGCCTGTGAAAATTAAATCCAATCTAATTAATCTGAAGATGAAGTTATATATACAACATATATTGAAATATTCACAAAGGAATATTCACAAACTTTCTGGGTTATTTGTGATAAAACAAAGTCAGTACCAAATATTTTTCTCCAGCTGCCGCTGCCAAGTGCAATCTGGCAAAGGTCTAAGACAAAAATCAGCAATAGTGGAATTGAAAGAGAACATTGGCAGGGTGATGCAGTGCTTTCCCTGACCTATCCAGATAGCCTATATTCTTCCACATAATTTGCATTTAAAGGAAAAACTGAGTTACATTTTTATAATATCTAAATTGGATTTTGTAGTAAAAAGGCAGTGTGTGGGATAATAACAATGATTTTTATCACATTAGTAATATGAACCATAGAAACAGATCTCCATCAAACAGCAATTGTTTCTTTCCCTCATTATTCTATGCCCTGCTAGATGAAACAGAAAGAGAAATGGAAAACGGCAAATAAGTGTTATGTTTTCTTTTGTGATTAAGGATCTTTCACTATCGTTTCATTACTTCTTTGATAACTGGTTCATAAGAAAAAAAAAGAATACAAGGTTTAGAACAAAATGAAAAAAACCCCACACCCTCAGAGATAAATGGACTGGAATTAAAATAATCTGAACGCAGACCAAAGTGAAAATATAATATAATGAATATAAGCTAATTTACCTATGCCTCCACCTGCATGGGGAGGTGCACCAAAACGAAATGAATCGATATAAGACTTAATTTTCTCTAAATCTGAAAAGGAAAAAATGTATTTCAGATCAGGCCAAATTCTAATTAGCATAATGGAAAAATATTCAACATAGAGGAGAACACCAATATTAACCAATGTTTCAGATCTCTACAACGTTCCAATACACGTTTTTGCATTAATTTAACATGACTATCCAATGTTAGACATCTAGTTTGGTTTAAGTTAACACAGGCTAGAAAGCTCTTAAGTTGTTAATGGACTTTTGCTGATTAGAATTAAATGAAGTGTTATCTGTTTATAAGTAAGAGATGAGACATGGAAAGAAAAGTGCTTTGTTGTAGTATTAGAGAATATGAAAAGCTATTGAAATTGTACTGATGAAGGGGAAACTTATTTGTTTATTTATCATTTTTTCTTTAACATATCTTCCTTTTTGCACTTTTACTTTTTTTCTCATTTTACTCTTAATTTTTCTTAGCTTGTAGTAGTTTCTTATCTTTGTACACTTTTAAATTTTATCATTTTGCTGCTGAAATTATTTATTTAACTACCAGTAATAGACTTTAGGAATTACCAATGCCATGATGTAAGGCTCTCTCAGTCAACAGGTCTGGATCATGAACTCTCTGTGCCCCAGACAGAATCTCTTCTCCTCTCATGAACATATCATAGGAGTTGGAAGTTATCTGGGGGGAGGGAGAGGGAAATGTGACTACGTAACCAATACTTAAGTATGCCTCAAAACTGTAATCTATAGATAATAAATGACATAGAATAAAGGCACTGACCACCATGAGCAATGTAACAGGAATATCTGCATAGGAGAAAAATGCTGCCTGCTCCAACTATGATTGCATCCTGCCATCATGGTCTCCATGAGAAAGAGCACTTTTCTCTTTCCCTTGTATGCAGTTTTCAGGACTGCTGCTATAGTATAACTATACTAAAATGATGGTTATTTGTTTTGTTTCACTTTGTCTTTCTTTTCTGATCATAAGATTTATGTTTAGACCATAGGATTCTGACTAGGGATAAAAAAACTTGCATTCTTTAATTTTATTTCTTTCAGTTTTGAAAGCACCATATATGAAAGGAAAAAAAACCCTCAACAGACTGCTTTATTCTGTGAAGATTATCCGGAAAGCAATCTTTATAACAGGCAGAGACAAGACCCTCTTCTTGTACTGAATTATTTCAAGTTCACTGAGAACATTCTAGAGTTCCTGTTTAATTTTTGAGGAAAAAGCCTTTGTTAAACCTCTTTTCCAATCAAGATAATGCAATTTTTAGTGTCCAGAAGGTTCTGCATCCTTAAATAACTTTACTCAGAAGTTATTGAGTAAAACACACCCTAGCACTGTATTTCAAAAGCTATTTATTTATTTATTTTAAAATTTAATAAAGCAGCTGTAACAATTAATTAAAGAAACAATATTACCATCAACCTGAAGCTACTAATAGCTCAAACATTAGTTTATATTATACTAATTAAAACATAAATTTTCCTTTCCTACAATTATATTACCTCAACAATATCACACACTACAATGATTCTGTCATTGAGAAAATCTATCTATGTGACTGCTTGGAGTTGAAAAATGACTTGACGACACATAATCAATCGTTCAATCAATCAATTTTGTAAGCAGGCACAATGCACTGGGAAGCAAAGGAAAGAAACACAAGACAACTAATGTCTGTGTAATACGAAAATAGATGTTTTCATTTGGGGAATGACCCATATCAGACTGTGAACTTGCAATATGTTTATGGCACATTTGTGGCACAAATCCCACATCAGATTTGCAATGTGTTCATATTTGTCATTATTTCACAGTATTTTTTCAATACCGAAAGACATACTTACAGGATTTGCTGGGTCAGGCATTGTGTAGAAAGGTCTTACAGCCAATGGATATTTGTCAAGAATATAAAAATCGGTGTCATACTGCAGATATTAATAAAATATATTTTTAAGATTTTTTAAGAAAGAAATGGTAGAAATTAATTAAAACTTTACAGTGATATGAGACCTACTACAGAAGAATATGCACTAATACTGTGATGCACAAATCACAAGTAATTTTATATGACAAGGTTTGGTTATTTAAGCTTATATCAGAAAGAAATTCAAGTGCTTTTTAAAGACAGATTTTTTTTAAAAAAATTACCTTTTCCTTCACCAGACGGCCCAAGAGCTTTTCACTTGGTGTACTGAAAATAAAACAATCAGATGTAAACAATGTTGGTTTTTAGCAAGAATGTCTCTAAAGTATTACTGGATTTGTGTTGTGTGCCTTCCAAAAAAAAAAGTGAGATAAAATGTTTATGGTTAAAAAATGACATTTAATACCATTTACTAGCTCAACTATAGCAAACTGGGATTTAAATCTTGGATTCAGATTTTGTTAAAATAGGGTGAAGGCAACCTGACTAGTATACTCACATGTGTATTTCTTATAGCACACTAGATTCCTTTCTTCCTGGTTTTTTTAAAAAAATCTTTCCTACAGCACTATTTTTTGCTGTCAAACTCCAGTCAAAGTATTAGCCATGTCTGGTCTTCCTACTCTTGAGCTGAGGCAAGATCAACTGGTGCTGCTTATCTGCTCAGAACATGTTTATACTTTGAGTCAGAAAGAACTACCAGAGCTCCTCATAATTTGCAGAAAATAAACAGTAGCATTTTGATAAATGAATTGTTTGCTTCTGAAAAGTTCAGTTTGGTATTGTTTATGTGCTGTATGTTTTCTATAATTCATATTTTGATTCATTCAGAAAGTCCTTTTGTAATCCCATATTTGTTTTAATCTTATTCTCTGGAGATCTATCCCGGTCTTGGGATGTTGAAGTTGTATTGTTACAGTGGAATGATGTGTTATTTTATAGAGTGATTTAAATGTTTTTCTATTCTCTGCACAGATGAACAGCGGTAGCCAATTCCTAAATCCAGAAATAGCATCAGAGGATCCCAGGAATGGGTATTTGCCAATAGATGGCGCTCTTCGTTCTCCATGGTAAAATCGTACCTGAGGTCATCTTCATCACCCATTTCCACTCCAGCTTCCCGAAGCATAGCCAGGGCCTCCCGATACTCCAGCCTCAGTGTTGGCTCCAAGAACTTGAATGGCTCACATGGAAACTGTTTGCACACTGTCTGGATTTCAGTCTGAAACCTGTGTGTAAAGACAAAAGGCTTTTCAACACAGCCAAGCAGAAAACAAAGAAGTATTGCCTTTCATTACCACAAGAGTTCACTCTGTCACTGTAATATTTAAGACTCAGTTTATTGCTTTCCTGCAAGGAAAAGTAATGTCTTGAGATAAGGTGACCGACATTTACACTGTATATGTCAAAGTATTTACTGGCCAGCCTGATGTGCTAAATAACTAAGCAAGTTAAATTTTACATAAAATATTCTCTATAAATTGAGCTTTAGGCAGTAATCTCTGAATAAAAGCTGCATAAACAAAAAATAAATGAAATAAGGTACACCTCTGTTAATACTATTTTAATCCACCCACTAGAGACTATTGTTTTATATGCCATGGTTCTTTTATTTTAAAAATTAAACTGAGATTTTCCAAGATGTGCTATAAAAATATAATGCTAAAGTAAAAGTCCAATAATTATAATCAATTGGCTGGCGGCTTGGCTGTGTTCTGATTGGTTGGGGGCACAGCCAGGTCCCCAACCAATCAGGCCACACCCCCACTAGCAGTTAAAAGGAAGAAACAGCTCTTAAATATTTTGTACTTAACCTTACCTTGGAAACAAAGCAAAAACCATAGAATTTATAAATCTTCACATTCTGGGCCCTCAACAGCTAATGCCAGAAATCACTTTGAGTCAGTGGTGAGTTGCTACCGGTTCACCTTGGATCAGGGGAACTGGTACCTTCAGCGAAGTGAGGCTCCGCCCATCCACTTCTATGCACGAGCAGACCAGTAGCAAACAAAATTGAAACCCACTACTGCTTTGACTGTTCACCCATTACAATGTTTAGTTGCTCTTCTATCTACTATCTTATGGAAATAGTAATGAGCTATTTATTGATCGATATCAGAATAGAATACCTGTCATATAAGCTAAAGCTTATATACTATTGATTACCACTTCAAATAGGTTTCAATGGAGAATCCTAGTGCAGGAACTTCTACATTCTCATAATTGTTATTCATGATATTATGCACTTGCTACATAGGAAATTTAAGGACCAATGCCAAATTATGATTGATTTTTCTTGCAGAAAGACTAAGCCATCCACAAAAAGGTACGTGAGCATGTAAGATATTAACTTGCCAGCTTCTAAAACCTAGTGATGATGTTTTACCAGACATTTTCCCAGTTCTTCTTTAAACTGGCTAAAGTTGTTTTGGTCAAACACACACCAATAAACCTTCTGACTTAAATTTTAAAATAATTTAAAGTAATTAAATTATTCTTATTATTATTAAATAAAGAATTGAAGCCTAAGAAAAAGACAATAGGTTTCCAGGTGAACTCAAGTACTGATTACTATATGGACAAGTCTGTTAGATTTCTTTGCAGCAATATGGAAGTGATTTTCTACTGCAGCCTTCTAGGCATCTTTGATTTCTTAGTCTAGTTTTATGTTTATTTAACCTTCCATTCATCTCTTTCACTGGATAAGCATTCTTTGATAAAGAGTAATCACTATGTGACTCCATGATTTGGCAGCTGAGGCTTACATCCTTGTTGACTAAACAAATCAGATACTGTTAAATCTTTCTAATTATATCGTTGCTGCAGGTATGAACCGGAACAATTCCTCCAAATAGGCAAAATAAAAGGTTAGCATATTTGTTTGAATATACTGTATATAAACTGTTATTGCTACTACTTTTTTTTTTTACTATTTAAGGGCCATGGTGGCACAGTGGTTAGAATGCAGTACTGCAGGCTACTTCTGTGGAGTGCCAGCTGTCAGCGTTTTTGCAGTTTGAGTCTTACCGGCTCATTATTTATTTATTTATTTATTTATTTATTTATTTATTTATTATTTAAACTTATATACTGCCCCTCTCCTCACGGACTCGGGGCGGTGTACAGCCAATAAAATTTAAAATACAATATATACATAGATCAATTAAAAT
>JANHFP010008581.1:19154-40643 GCA_032468135.1 Calamaria suluensis | reverse complement strand
CATAGATCAATTAAAATACGAATTAAATTAATATCAGTTTTGGCTATTAAAATTTAAAATATATTTAAAATTCAGAAGTATTTTATATTTAAAATTCATGCCTTCCATCCTTCTGATGTTGGTAAAATAAGGACCCAGATTGTTGGGGGCAATATGCAGACTCTGTACAACTGCTTAGAGATGACTGAAAAACACTGTTGAAACTCTCAATTTTACTCTTATTTTCTAAAGTAGTATAAAAAAACTTTTTTTTGTTTACCTTTCTTGGAGTCCCTTGAAAATTTGCACCAAGGTATCTGCAATCTCATCCACCACTTCATGATAATGGTAATTAAAAGCCATTTCGATATCCAGACCAACAAATTCCGTCAAGTGTCTGTGAGTGTTAGAATCTTCTGCTCTAAATACTGCATGAGAAATATACTTTTAAAATTATGTTAAATGGTTCAATCAATCCAACTAAAAGAAGACCTGGAGACATTATAACATCCATTGCTACTGTCAATTGCTTTAATATGAAATAAAGTTCGATGTTCCTGAGAGGAACTCAAATCCCCAAAGGGAGAACAAGCAACTAATATGTATGCTAGTCTTGCATTCATGTCAGGAAAGAAATAAGAATAGGCAAAGGCAATATTTAAAAGCATTAGTGTTTTTTTTGAAAGGCTACCATCCAATATTCTACAAGAAAACCTGCAACTTAAGTCACATGTATTTTCCTTCCTTTTCTAACAGCATCAGGTCCTGAGGGACCTCCACCCAAAATATTTATCTGAATAAGAATTCACTACCCCAACTGTAAGACTGTAATGAATATAACCAGGAAAATATAAGTGAAAATTTTCTATAGTCATTTTTAAGGATTGATCTGTTAGGAGATAGCCATTCAATAATAGCACATGCCAAATGACAAAAATGGCATAACAGTTAGCATATCTGCATTGGGATTGCGCATGTAGGGTTTCAGTGCACAGCTGCCAATTTAGCTGAAGTTACATACTGAAAGTGTCAGGATCAATAGGATGAAGGATAATATTGGTTTGGCTTACTAATATGGGTTTACTTACAACATTGAGAACATAAATATTTTGTATGCATTATGTAGGGCTGTATTGATTTCCAGTGAGCTGCTTATAATAACAAACTCCTGGCCCTGCTAAGCTTGTAGGTGTGCAATAAATTCAATAATGGCTGAACCATGCCAAGTACAGCCACATTTCTAAAATGGAATGTTTTATGATATTCTAATAGCCACTAGAGAACACTATTGCCTTGTTCATAAGCCAAATTTCTGCTGAACATGTTATTCGTTCTGCCTGCAAACTATGAAACTGTCATATTGATTAGTCGTTTTCATGAAACTTTTGTCTGTTAGCAAATCAGATGGGAAAAAGCGTTGGAAAGTTAGGCCTTACATAATCTGAACATTCATGATATTCTTGCCCCAGAGACATGACAACTGCCTTTCAGACAAAACACTTCCTTACCTGGCCCAATGCAGAAAACCTTATCAAAGTCAGCACAAATACACATCTGCTTGTAAAGCTGAGGGGACTGTGCAAGGTAGGCACTGCTTTTGAAGTAGGACACAGTAAATACATTGGCACCACCTTCACTGGCAGCTGGAAAGCAAAGCAAGAGCCAATTTGGTAACACGTTTTGAACAAGGTACCTCACAATAAACATGTTTATCCCCCTCCCGTTTGGTTACATTTTCTTTCATGGTAAGATGGATACCTGATATGTATTTGGTTTCAAGCTCCTCCCCCACTTTCAAGATACAAAAAGTACAAGCTAGAGGCTATATGGGGCCTGCCAACATACCTTCTGTAGTCCCCAGAGGCCCTTATAAGTGAACAGGCAAAAAAAAGAGCTATTTTCTTTTTTGGCATTTTTGGCATTAGGGGCAATTAAAAGGAAAGGCTAATTTTCCTTGATCTATTTCACCCCTTAACCTCCTTCCCACAAACCTTTGATCTGGCTCTTCCTACTTTGGAAATGCTGCCTTCAAGATTTCAATCCAAACTCTGGTGCAACCCTCAAGCCAACCCAAATTAAGCCCTCCTATCCTACTCCAAAGCTCTGGGTCAACGGGTCAAGTTTTCCCTATTGCCTACAACAAAGGGACTTCCAACTCAATCCTCAATTGGTATCTTTCACTTTAGCATAGCATCAAAGAGCATCAAAGCTTGTTTCAGAAGAGAAGGAAGCAGCAACAGAAACTAATAGAGGCGATTAGGAGGAAAAGGAGGAATCAACAGCAAGAAGGTCTTGCAATCTCTAAGACTAGAGAACTCTCTGCTTCGTATGACTGGCAGTATCAAGATGTAACAGGTAAATTCTCTAGTCCAGGTTATCATATACCCTTCAGTGCCACCCATTGCTTTAATCACACAGGACTTTTAAAAAAAAATATTCTCAATATAAATGTCAGTTTCAAATATGAAAATGCCAGCACATGAAAATAAACAAGGAGAATTTTTTTTCCATATCATACTTGAGAATGGAAAGTGCTTCAGCTTTTTAAATCAGCTACTGTTTCAAAGGAAGCAGCAGCAACTTAAAAAGAAGTGCTAATGAGCAACCAAGTACTTAAAATAAATTCATATTGGTACCACAGAAATGAGATTTCCCCAAATTCATGTGTTCAATGTGTGAATTCTTCTGAATCTATTAAAATATCGAATGCATACCAGAAATAATCTTTGGAGTCTGAATTTCCACAAACCCCTTATGAATGAGTGTTTCTCGAAAAAGTTGACAAACACCAGACTGGACACGGAAGACAGCTTGACTAGTGGAGGTCTAGAAAATAAAGATACTATATTAAGATTGATAACTTAACTTTACTTGTTAGACCAATTGCTTGCCTTGATCAGGACAATGGAAGTCATTAAAATATTGTTTCAAGGACGTTATATTATCAATGGGCCTGCATGCTTACCCAAAAGCAGTAATATCAAGCGGTAATACCAAGAGTAACAGCTGAAAACACATGCTAACAGTAAGTAGTATTATAGGTAAATGTAGATAAGAGATTTTTATTTATTTAACTATTCACCAAAACTATTTTAATTGTTTTTTTTTTCTTGGAATATCAGGATAGTGCTCAAATAGAATACAAATTAAAACATACTACAGTACAACATAATGAAATCTCAAAATATCACGACAACAACAGCAAATCTAAAGCATGAAAAGATCAAACGAAATAGATTAGTGGAATATTTTAACATGTTATGTTAGCCTAATAACAATATAAAGCAGTGTTAGTCAAGTATTAATGGAGAGTGCATTTTAGCTATACAAGTTGATACAGAGAAGGTAATTTCTGAACAATGAGCTGCTTCTGTCAAAGGAACTTGGGAAATGTGCTTTTGGAAGCTCTTAAAATGCTGTATACATACTTCTTTGACAATACGGATCTCAAATTTTTTAGAGATTCAAATGAAGAACCGACCCTTTGAGCTTGAAAACAAATATAACTAGTGTAATTCATTAAGAACCTGTATATCCTACTCCCTGGCTGCTTCTGTTACAATTCTGACAAGATTATCTGTAACTATTTGATTTTTTTTATCATCTTCAACATTAATCCAACATTAGCCCTATCAAAGGACGCACACTATAGATCATCTATTTCTAACAGGAACAGTTGAAGCTATTAAATCAATTAAAAGTTATTAAAGGCCTTGCTTATACATACTGATCCTCATCCAGCCCATTACTGAATCCAGGAAAAGAGATTAATTAGCATGTGATACTTTATTACAAATTGTGGATAACATGTATATACATGACCTTGCAGCAAAAAATATGCATTCCAGTAGAAACCCAATTTTACAAAACCTGACTTGGATTACAGAAGCAGAACTATCTTATTACTCTGTTCCTACTCTTATACCATAGTTATACCAAAATACAATAAATAAGAAAAACTGAGAGATCAGAGAGAATGAGTGAGTCTATAATCCTCCACTTGTTTTCTGATAGAAGTTGCTCATCAAAATGACCAAGGCTGTTCTAGATCAACCCTAGCTCTGGGGTATATAAAAATAGACATATTTCCATATCCATGTTTAGGTAAGAGAATTATCTGCCATACCATTATAGCCACTGTCCCAAAGTGATACTATTCTTATCTTAATTAGATCTATGGTATGGGCATGCAAAACATTAAGAATGAAAACTGTTTCAGATTCAAAATGCTCTGTTTTAAATGTGAGGTGGGTTTGGAAATGTTTCAAGCGCCAATGTTCCAAAATACTTTCAAGATGAAGAAACAGTCCATTTCATACCCTAATAGGACATTTTAAGTCTGAAATGGTTCAAATTTAAAATATTTTCCACATGTCCAAATGAAGATATAACAATAATAATAGATGGGATGGAAAAGCTGAATTGTAAGAAAAGGAAAACAATGACAAATCAATCTGTTAAAATAAGAAGTGCATCAGTATTACAGCAGTCAAAGAGAAAACAACAGGTGGTTGTACAAAAAAAGATGAAAATTCAACAATGATAAAACACAAAAATTGTTCTGTATGAAGGTGAAAATATCAGTCTTTCTATTAACTTCTCCAAAACAATAACAAAGCTAGCAGATTCCATTTCCGGCACGCTTGGTGACTGTCTGAAGTGCACGCTTTTTGAAATTTAACTTGGATAAAAAAAACCACAACAATGCCCTCAAATGGAGCTAAGAAACCAGCTTTGGCGCCACCTTCGACAACAGCTAGTCCGGCTACCCCGAAGTCTATTGCTTCAATGCTACAACAGGAGAAGGCGGGACCAGCTTCAAAAGATACCCAGACAATACTTCAAGCAATTTCAGATTTGGAAAAAAGACTTACTAGTGACTTAGAGGTCATAAAACAAGAATTAAAAAATGTGCAGCAGAATTCATCAGAAAATAAATGAAAAATAGTGAAAATAGGGGAAAGGACAGAGAAGGAAGATCAGAAGAGAAAATTTACAAAAAGAAAATCATAGGTTAAATCAAGCAAATATAAATTTAGAAAACAATGTGCAAATATGGAATTGGAGAGAATGTCATGTTTTCTGAGATTCCAAAATGTAATCAAGGAAACTGGGGAAGATCTAAAAGAAACAATGAGTCAAATGTTAGCAGAAATAAGTGGTGTAGAAAAAAATCAACTGTGGTGGGATATTGACAAAATATATAGAGTAAATTCAAGCTATGCAAGAATAAACAATGTTCCAAGAGAAATACATATAAAATTTCTCAGAAGGTCCACAAGGGATGAGATCTTGAGGGTGCCGAGGGGAAGGTTCTTAAGATATAGGGGAAAGGAACTTGCAATACTTAAGCAAATTCCAAAAAAGATAAGAGAAACTAGAAGAAAATACCAATTCTTAACTAAGAAATTATTTGTCAACGAATAATGTTTAGATGGTTGTTGCCCGAGGGTGTCTTAATATTTTGGGAAGAAAAAAGATATAAGATAAACAATTGTAGTGAAACGGAAGCCTTCTACAAAGAACACATTAAACTCCTAGAAGATGAAGAGTTGGGGACCAGAAAGAAAGGGGATGAACAAAAATTACTAGAGAGAGAGAGAGACTCCAATGCCTGTACCCGGGGACTTGGAGGGGGGGAATGTCACCTGGGAAGTTGAGATCTCAAAATAAAAAATAACTTTAAAGACTGGTATATAGTAAAGTATTAAAGAGAAACTAAGAAACTGGAAATTATATAAAATGATGTGATAATTAAATTATTTTATATAAACAATGACATGAAAGATAAGAGAGATCTATTAGTTCTGGAGCAGGGAAGATTCTACCGATGATCGTTTGAACTGTATGAATGTATCAATCTACAATATCTAGAAATACATACAAATGTTATGTAACAGACCATGTAATCTTGAAGGACAAGTTGTATCAAAATTGAAGTATAACCCTCCCCATACCCATTACTCTTTTCCTACCGTATAAAAATCAATAAAAATTGTTTTATATATATATATATAAATAAATATAGACAAGCTAGCTAGTTTTAGAAAAGGTCACAGAGGCCATTTACAAACTGGCTAACCCACATGTTTATAAACAGACTAACAAGCTTTGTGGCTCAGTGAGAAAGGAAAATATGATTCACGCTACAGTGCTAAACCCACAACTGATGAATTTTAATGTTGGTGAAGTAGTAGGAACGTGCAGCTGCCAAGCTTAAAGTGGTTATAGGGTTTTTTGGGTTTTTTGCTAAAAGGGATATGCGTCATAGAACTCTGTTTACTATTAATTTTTTTAGGATGCCTATCTTTTTTGTTAGGTTAGAACATGTGGTTTTTCACATGATATATCAGCAAGCCACACACATGCAAAAAAACAAAGGAACTGTGACATAACTGTAACTGTTATGTGGGTGTAGAAATTTTAAACACAGATGGTATTCTTCAAAATAAATCAAGCTTCATCTTCTTTGCATCAATGGAAGGCTAGCCAATCGAGTTAAGCAAAATAGCCAGAGAAAGGGACTGATACAATCTTGCTATTTTGTTGTAGTTTAACTAAGCTCTTAACTACATGTTGGAATTTTTAAAGATTAGCCAGTCTTGTTCTTGGTTATGTAGCAGAATTTACTCATGGTCAGTACAGCTAATTATATTCATTCATTGCAAATGGTAGGCATCTTATCTCTACTTCGAAGTTGTACCTTGCTTTTATTTTTGGCCTCTGAACATTGCAAAGGAATGGACAGGGTTCTCAGATGTTCAGATTCTTGTTTTTGAGATGGATGGTTTACTAAAAATATGTATAGCTTAAACAGTTGCCCTTGAGCTTTAACGTGTCTGTGTTTAAAGAAAAAATGACACCAAAGATTGACATATTTGGAAGTGAGGTCTAGAGAGTTAGTTTTTCCCTTTAGATTTATTTTAATAAAATGATTAATGTAATACTCACTAGCACGTGCCTCTCAAATAATTTCTATTATGCCTTTACCTTTTCTTTCTGAGCAGGTGAGCATTCTGCCAAAGGAAATACTGAACATTTTTATTTTCTAAGTCGATGTAGGAGACAGAAGTCTTATGAATAAAAATGCTAGGTAAAGTTGGTGTTTTGCACTGTAGCAGCTTTCCCCCTTTTCATCCAATTTCAAACAATCTTAAAATAAAATAGAATACAATAAAACTGGAGAGCTTGCCAAGTACAAGAAAGGAGACCGAAGGTACGCTGATGGCCACAGGCACCACATTATTTACCAACAGAGAAAGGCATATGAGAGATCTACTGCAAGCTGCAAAATACCTGGCTGGTATTGAATTAATTTCTTTGTTAGTATAAAGGCTTCTGTCAGGAAAAGAGGAAGGGGGGCTTTTTTCTTGACACTGAAGCCCCATTCTTCTTACAAATTTAGAAGGGATAGGAATAGAATCAGAAAAGCCTCACAACTTATAACACAGGGTTTCAAATATGAACTATATGATTTACTGATACCTATCTTTCATCAAACCTTTTAGGATCTGATTAGTGCATTTATTTACTTATTTATGTTTAGACACCTCCCTAATCAAAGATTTTGATGACTAATAAAAAGACAAGTAATTAACCAATGCTTTTAAAAACAAACAGAATAAGTAAACATCAATAACAGATATCTGGAAACCTACTGGCAACCTGTATGGGTGTTACTTAGCTAAAATGGCTCTTACCAAGTGGGCTGCTATATTCTTTACCTACAGTTGTTTCTGAGTAGCCTTCAAAAGTAGCTCCAATTAAAGCACATTTGCAAAGAGGCAATAAGGAAGGAGGGATCCAAAAAGTTGCCACTGCTCTACCAATTACAGCTCTCTCCGTCATCGCATCACCTGGCCTCTCAAGTAGGATCTAGGAATCCAAAAGAATTGAAGCTGCTTTATTGGGGGCTTTGGACCTTACCTGGAGTAGTTCAGAGCTAATATAGAGCTAATAATAGTTACTGAGCAGTCGTTAACTTTCTTTTTCTAGGATTCATCATCCTAAGTCTGTTCCACTCCATCCAGTCCCTCTTAGTCTTTAGAGGGTGGGTTAGGCCCTTCACTGTTTGGACTGGAATTCAACTGTATAACTTGGTGCCATCTGTGTAATGATAATATGCATCCAACTAATAAGATTTAAGCCAATTCCACCGAGGAGTGACCAGGAACTCAACTTTTCATTTCCCACCAGTATCGATGGAACAGTGCATTCAAGGATAGAATCATTATAATCTAATGGAATCAACTACCAACCCTTGCAAGTGGCTCAATAGGATATTCATTAGTATAATAGGGTCATAATACCAAAAAAGATGTTGATACCCTAGAAAGAGTGCAGAACAGAGATGATAAGGGGCCTGGGGGCTAAACCATCTGATGAATGATTTGAGGGAACTAGGTATGCTTAGTCTAAGACTAGGGGTGATATGATAGAAGTCTTCCAGTAACTGAAGGGCTTTCACAAATAAAAGGGAGTTAACTTATTATCCAAAGCAAGACAAGAAGCAACGAGTGAAAGCTCATTAGAGAGATCCAACCTAAGGATAAATTTCCTGACAGTGAGAACAGTTAAACAGTGGAATGAATAGAAGTTGTGGGTGCTCCGTCACTGGAGATGTTATAGATTGGACAGCTGTTTGTCTGGAATGGCATAAGATCTCCTGCCATGGGCAGGGGTTGGATTGGAACACCTCCAAGACTTCTTCTAACCCTATTATTCTATGTTCTAACTTCTAATGAGATGTAGCAAAGCCAGAATTGTGGTAGTCTACTCAAAACTTGCTAAATTCAATTTCTTTTTCATGCCCAGGTCCAAATCCCCTCCAAAAGGGATCCCGATAATTCACTTCATCCAGGATTTTCTGCGGCTGTCCCTTTATCTTCCCCAAAAGAGAGAAAATTGAGTTTTAACATCTTTCGAATCCAGTCACAAGTCCTTTCCTTGGTTGTTCAAATGAACTAGGAAAGGCAGGAACAGGTCTACAAGTAACCAACTTCATACAGTAGGATGGGGATGTCAAACTCAAGACCCACCGGCTGGATGCAGCCCGCAATGTGCTTAAATGTGGCCTCTGGGGCCGACCTGGAAATATCAAAAGCCAAAACGGGCTACACAAGGCCCCTACACGAGGCTCCAAACGGCCTGTTTTTGGCTGGCAGAGTGCTGCTGGAGGACTGAATTACAATTATGTGGCCTCAAGTAAGTGCCTGATCTGGATAGAAAACAAGCAACATCCTATGTTAATACTACAGTTTAATGCCAGATTTTACATTAGATTCATATTTAATCTACAATGAGCAATCTCTAATTGACAGACATTTCTATTTACTATCCTGGAAATTTATGTCTCCTGTAAGATCTTGTATTATCATGTTATTTAAGCTACTGTATTTTTATTATTAGTTGAATAATAAAAACACAGTAGTATAAATAGCTTTTCTGCTTGGAAAAGTAACTTATTATTAAACAGTGGGGTATAAATTCAGAAATAAGAAGTTTACTGGAGTATGAAGAATAAGTAATAAATATTTGCCAGTAATATTTGGTAGATGAGATAGGAAAATGGTTCTAGTAAAGAACTGTGGAAAGAAAGAAGGGGAAAAATGCATCTTGAGCCTGTGTCAAATGCCCACCATGGCCATTGCCATGCCCACCCCTGGCTGGACACACACACGCCCTCTGAGGTCAAACAAAACCCTGATGTGGCCCTCAGTGAAATTGAGTTTGACACCCATTCCTTTAAGACTCCACAAAATGTTGTCAGTCATTTCATTTCAATCAATTTACACATGTGGCATCTAATTCTACATGAATGTGAGCAATCACAATGGCATTACACCATTACATAGTAAATATAAATAGTCAATAGAGCATTATCAAAGTTAAACTGTAAACATTAAAATGAATTGCTTGGGTTATTTTATTGTTTTGAAATAATTTGGTATTAAAGTGCTTATTGTAATGTATTGAAAAATATTATTTTTGCATTACTGTTGCACTGTTCAGATGCTATGAACAGAGTTATTGAAAAGAAATGACATAGATAATGGTAATATAAAAGAGTTGATTGTCTGTGGCTCAATAGTTTCTCTCAAACAGCCTCATTATATTTGCTTTAAATATAGAAACAGGTATAATGAATAGAATGTACTGTTTCTCCATTTTGCTCAATAGCAATGGATTAAATACACTGCTTGAGGTCAGTTTAGCAGATTTAATACATTGAATAATTTAATAATAAATCAATTATGATAAATGTATGATTGGTATACAGTACCAAGATACTACGAGATTAAACTGCACATTAGTTTTGTAGTAAAAATAAACCTCCCAAAACATATTATTTATTCCTTTTCAAGACCTAAAATTAAATATTTCTCAAGCCTTTAAGAAAGTGAGTTGTAGGAAGTGGGGAAAATCTTACCCAAGATATATAGACATAAACAAAGAAGATGTGGTTTCTACTCTGAAACATAGCAACTGTAGGAGCAGATGGACTACTCTAGTTATTTTATATAGTCTGCCTCTCTCTAAACAGAATTGAAAAAAAAAATCACCAGAAAAAAAATCCCTAGAATAATCTTCCCTCTTACAATTAGAGCACTGATAGCATATCATACTGCAGTACAGTAGTTCTCATATATCAGTGACAGTGATAGTGCTTGTATGGGTGATGATCTGAATAGTTCATGTTTGATGCAGATTAACTGGAAGTCTTTCCATATAGCCTGGCCCAATATAGGAAACAGGAAATAATGCTTGAATCCTTAAATGTAAGCCACATTTAAGCAATGGTTTGTTGAACATTTTAACAGTATATTTATATCAAATTATATTTTAAAAGCTGGAATCTATTATTACAAAAAGCAACATTAATATTTCTAACTTGGCAAGAGGAATATATGTAAATTCCCACTCTAACACTCCACTCTCATCTCCAAACTTGTCTTACTCTCTTGTGCAATTAACTAATGATTAATTGGAAAAGTGTTAAAAGTGTTAAATTAATGGAATGCAGTGTGAAAGAGAGAAAACGTTTATTGTTGGCTCTTCCATTCTTTTGCAATATACACTAAGATACTGAAGAGTGTGCTAAAGAACATATGAAATGCATTCCTGAAGCTTCAGTTTCAAAAACAAGCCTTAGATAATTGTGAAATTCCTTGCTTCACTACCTCTCATAAAACGTGAATATTGCTTTTGGAAAGCTAGAGGCAGTATTTTATTTTTCAAGTACATTTCTAGTGTTCACATATGCCTAATTCTATGTTGGTACAATACTTTAAGGAAAATGTTGCAGCCTTCTTGTACAATCTGAAAGCTGGCATATTTACAAGGGCCCAATTAGTAAAATGCTAATTTCTTTTGGGCAACAAATGAAGTGTCTCCATACAAAAAAATCAATGTAAAACCTTGATTGCTGGCTCCAATATATGTATGTGTTCTAGTACTTCTCTCCCTCCTCCCTACTTTGCTATGTGCTATTTTATTTGGTGGTCCTTCTCCCAATATCTGAGCCATAGGCACGGTTCATGTCAACACTTCCAGTGGCATAAATCTAGCTGCAAAACTGTAGGCAGTTCACAAAGATGTCTGTTGTAATTGCTGTTACTCTAAATAGGTCTACTGATGCCCTCTCTTAAGTATTTGGCTTTTACTAGTAGTTTTATAATGAGAATATTTGTCAATATACTAAAACTATGATTATGATGATAATGATGATGGAAAAGAGACCTGTAGCTATGATTCCTACTGAGAACACTAGTCTTGGAAAGTGGCTGAGATATGTTCACATAGTATCTTTCACCAGCTTGGGATCCAGTGGTTCCTACCTCACCAGTTTCAGTCTGGTGAGACCTGTCCACAAGTCTTAAAGCTGACAAGTTTGGGAACCTCTGATTTAACACATATGCCATCATGAAAAATTAATTTAAGCGATCAATATGAAAACAGATGAAGCAATAAAATTGAAGAGTTTTCAGTATGTATAGAGTTTTTCCCAAAAGAAGGCCTTCCTTCTCAATGTTGAGTTATTAATTTAAAACATAACTGTAAAATAGAGAAAGGCAGTTGTTCTAAAACTGAATTAACATTGATGAAACCAGCAATCCAAACTTAACTCTGGAACAAATTTTGTATCACATATCTATACCACCCTCAGAAATATAACCATTACTAGGGACTGGGCTAGGGACTAGAGATTTTCAATCTTGAATTCAGAGAGAGTGATGCGATCTATGACAGAGAGCCACTTATGTGAGGAAGACGCAGTGAAAAAATTGATTAGAAAAATAAAATAAAAATAATTTCAGACAATAGTCCAAGTCCTATTATATTTTGAATTTTGTAAGATTTTGGTATTCCCATTCAAAATCTTATGAGATTATTTGAATTTTTATTTTAAAAAATGTTTCTGACCCTTAGTTTATGCAATGCTTTGCAAAAAAATTCCATGAAGTTTTACATAACAAAAACAAAACCCCAAAAGTTCATAACTGCTGACTTAAGGTTGATGCAATCTGTTCTACTCTAGAGAATGTCAACAAATTACTGAACTTTCCATGAGTGTTCATCTGCTTTATAAGTGAGTTGTTCTACAGGTTAAAACAATTTGTAGTCAGGTTTCATAATAAATCATTTTTGATCTGGGTAGTTTACCCAGAGTTTAACTAAAATAACAGTTATAATAAAATTCAGTTAAGATTTTATGAAACCCAAACTTTGCTAGAAAAAAATTAAAATACTTCACATATAACCTGATGTCTCTAAGCAGTTCTTGATCATGTTATACATTTGTGACTAGAATAATTTCTATATAACAGTTGAATTATTTTATTTACGGTACCTTTTATTTTAAAACCCACAAAAGATAAAGAAATACACCCACATTCACTCATTAAATAACACTTTATTTATTTGTGTAACAAACAAAATAGAGTCACTTTGCAGAGTGAAATAGGTAGGTGGTCATATAAATGAAATAAATAAAAATGTTGAGAAATGAAAAATCCATCCTTTTTCAGACTACAATATAGTTTTAGCCCTATGCAGATTAAATGAGTAGGTTTTGTAACTTGGCTTTCCTACTGCTAGTTGGAAAGGTGGTTGTATTACTTTGCCAGCAAAAACTACTCCGATTCATCTCTTCCTATATCTGCATATATGATGATCTGTATGTATTAAGATACTGTAAACTGGAATTCTAAATTGTGATGTTGTGATGGAATACATTATAACCAAACCACTGAGCAGGGACAAGGATGTTCTGGGTTTTGATTGATGAGATTTCTCCTGCTTTCAGCATGAAGATGGTATAGCTAAGGGATCAGAAACGTTTCTCCATATTTTATATATATTGATGCTTTTGTTCTGAAATCTCACATTCAAAAGAAATTCTAAACTTTTGCAAAATTTCAGCCATTTTTACTAATCATTTTTATTTAAGGAAGTTCTAAAGATACTATACAGGAGAATAAAGCAATGGCAAACACCATGTTATACTGCATCTAGAAAAATAACATGGACATCTTCATGAAAACACCATTAAGTTGAAGACACCTTTATCCTACTTTTTAACTGTATACTGCAAGCTACCAAAATTATTTTTATTTAGGGAAGTTTTCCTTCTGTTGATATAAATTTTATACCTGATGATTTTAGGTTTTCTGCCCTCATTCCATTGCATTTTAATATTGTAATTTCAGAATTTATTAATTTACATTTCATCCATTTCACTGTCCTCTGGGTAATATACAATAGTATAAAAGCACAAATATACAAATATTTAAATTAAGACTACTGTAAGATTAATAGTAAGCTACCTCAATTAATCGGTATACTAAGAAGGTGATACAAAATCCCACATATAAATAAAGGAAAGTCTATCTCTTTGAATGTTTGTTGACCAAAACAAACAAACATAAAACCTACAATAAATGTCAATTTCTCTTGATATATATTCCATTCTTAGATGAAGAATGCAATGAGGTTATGTTAATTTTTAATTGAAAGGGTAATGTAATAATTATACTTATTTAAATACCTCAAAATGCCTTGTGATTGACATACAACTTAAACATAATTTAATTTAATTCAGTTAGAAAACAGGGTTTACATATAGCTGACAAAATCTGACAATGAATCATCTTTCCCTTTTGTACAATTTGCATAATACAACTTCCTGACACCTATTTTCCATGCACATATATTTATGAACATTTAAGAATACAATTTGCTTTATATATTCAACCTTGAAGTTACTCTACATAAATTTTCTATTTCACTGTCCCCATTTAGAGGATCAGAAATAGCTAAAATAAAATTGGATATCTCTGATAAGAAAACTAAGTGGTATACAGTATCCAGGGCGAGAAAATTAGCAAGTTATGCCAAAATCACTTATGGCTTGATTATTGAAAATGATATGTTAATTAATTAATGATTGTTAATTAAGATAATTAAACTGGAAGAGATGATATAATACATTAACTGGCTAGTTTCAACTGGGCAGCTGAGAAACTAACATTTTGGAGGATCTAGATGTTGAATCTGGTTTTGAATGCCACAGAAAATATAGTTAATTAGATAAGCTAATAAAATCTTTTAGTATTTTTGTGCAATCCATACCCTCTATTATTGCTAAGTAAAATGTATTTATAACAATGTATTATGCATCCTTTGAAATATACA
Organism: Calamaria suluensis; assembly: GCA_032468135.1. Lineage (NCBI taxonomy): Eukaryota > Metazoa > Chordata > Lepidosauria > Squamata > Calamariidae > Calamaria > Calamaria suluensis. The sequence continues at coordinate 25,970 of JANHFP010008581.1, read as the reverse complement.
TTTTTATAACACTGTTCTTGCCAGGTTTTGATCAATTCGATCAGTTACAAGTCATTAGGTTCTTACCCTCAAGTCGATAACTCTGTTGTCCAATCTTGTATCCTGGTTCACTGTAGCTCTTCCTTCCTGAATGGTTGCAAAGAAACAAATATTAAAAATCACATGTAGGAAAGAGGAAGAGAGCAAAATATTTTATAGAATAAGAGTGCTTGACTTTACAGTACCAAGAGATGTAACTATTTGGTCTATATATTGTATATTGCATGACTGTATAAATATATTTGTGAATGAGGAATTCTGATACGTATTTCAGTTTTGATATATAAATGTTAAACCACAAATGCAATGTCAACCCCCCCCAAAGTAACAGATGTCTGTTGGTTCTATCATCATAACCTCCAGCCTCAAGTGGAGAATATAGTGAGTAAACTTTGGACAGACTATACATCCCATTAGTAATCTCCAAGAGACTTCAGTCAGTCAGTCATCAAATTTATATGGCCACCTGATTATATAGCAATTTTGATGGTGTAGACTATTAAAACATTTTTTTTAAAAAAAAGAGAAAAATAAACATCAAAAAGAAATAAAAATGAATGCTCTCTCTCAAATATACAAAATTTCCACAAGGGGCCATCCAACTTAACCCAAGGCCTAGGGCCACGATGGCGAACCTATGGTAACTCGTGCCTGAAGTGGCACATGGACCCCAGTTACTTGGCACGCACAGCATTCCCCTTTCCTCTTCTGGGTTTCTGGTGTGCATGCACATGCAATGATCAGCTGGACTTTGTGCATGCAGCAGTGCCACAAACCGGAAGAGCTGGTCTTCCATTTTCCAGCGTGAGCATGGGCTCCGGCCAGCTGATTGGCACATATGCAGCAGTAACCCGGAAGAAGAACAGGCAACATCATGCGTTCTAGGCGACATGGTTCTGTGTGCTACTTTGGGTGGAAATGCATTTTCTGGCACACACATGCCCCCTGGGCAACTCCTCTTCCTAGTCATGGCCCAGATGAGCGTGCGTGAAGTGCTCCCTTTTTGGCACTCAGTGCCAAAAAGGTTCACCATCACTGGCCTAGGGGAACAACAAGATTTTAAAGGCCCTTTTAAACAGACATCAGAATCAAACTCCAACAACAAAAACGAAAGAAAAGCCACATGGCAAATCCGTTAGCAAAATATTTATCCACTAATTAAGATCTATTAATGCCCTATAATTTCCAGCAAGCCTTATCACTGCTCACAGTGGCTGGGACAAATGTAATACAGTTTAGCAGCATCTGAAGGGGAACATTTTCTCCCACTCTCATCTTAAAGCATGTGTTGCAAGCTGGTACCTGCAACATCTTGGATTATGAACCAATGTAAATTGGTTATGAACCAATTATGAACCAATGTAAATTGGTTATGAACCAATTATGAACCAATGTAAATTGAATGTGCAAATTACTAACCGAGTGCAATCTTATGAGATTTTGCAACACTGCAGGTGAAAAGAGTTTGCACTGTATTTCAGCATTCTCATGAGATTTTGGCTATTTGAAATGTTCTTTAAAAAACCCAACCCCACTGTGTCTAAGATCACACTTGATGCCTTTGACACTTGCCCCCGACACTGTTTTTTTCTTAGCTTTTAAGAATATTCCAAGCCTAAACCTTTTTTCAACCACTGTCCTCTGGACTACTTTGAGAACATTTCTTAGAGTTAGTTTTCAATCATTTTAATTTTGAAAGAAACTAGTATTGTCGTTTTTTTTTTTTATACAAGAAAATTCAGACATACATTTCCCATAAGATTAATCAAGTCCCCTTTGAACTGAGATTTCTCTTTAGAGCCATTCTGGATATGGATATCTATAAAATTTCCCTTATTAAACTAAGTCCCAGAGTCTAGACTGTAATTGTGAGAATGTTTCCGTATTACTAAAAGATAAACATGGAGCATACTTTATGCACAAAATCTTGGCAAAGTAGATGTTGGTCAAGGCCAGGTCACTATGTGTTATCCAGCAGTAAAAATTATTTCCCATATTTATGAACTAGGAAGCAGATAATGATGGCCTAGCATTCAGGATTCAACATAACAGTATTATTAACAGCAGTTAAAATTTCACGCCTTTGTCTAATTATTATTTTTAATACAATGTTACTTATTAGAAAGCACATCTTCACCTCTTCTCCTTCAACCTCTGGCCGAATGGCATCATCCAGCTGCAAGGGCAGTCGTGGTTCAGCCAAACTGATTACATATATCTGAAAGAGTATACATAGTTAATAAATGCACTGCAGGAACTACAGTGTGATTTAGAAAGGCATGGTTCTGCAAGAAATATGAAGCCAAGCCAATTGCTAAAATGCTATGGAGGTCTAAAAAAAAAAGATACAACATGCATGTTCAGATAGCCCTTGATTTATGACCGGTTGTTTAGCAATTGAAATTCCAACAGATTGACCTGGGGAGTACTTGCATCCTATATTCAAAGTCCTCCCCCCTTCATAGTCACATGACTGCACTTCTGATGCTCAGCATTTACAGCTGTTTGTTGTGTTCCATGATCACATGAACAAGTTTGATGATGTTTTTATGGAAAACCAGATTTTCGTAGTGAACTACTGGTTTGGTTAATGACATAGACATTCATTTAATGACCACAACCTTTTCTTAATGATTGCCACACCAATGACTGTAAAATCAGGTGACCAACCCATTTTACGACTGTCATGAATTAGAACCATGATGGCAGGCTTCATTACAATATAACTCAAGGACCACCTGTTGGCTAAATTTATTAATTTTAATAAAATGGTTAATTTTCATATTTCTAACAGAATTATTGAATAAGGATAGAACTTTTAAAATAAAATCCATAAACTGTATTATAAAAGATATTAACCCAACATAATAACTTTAAAAATAACAGGCTTGAAAGAAATGAACTGTTTTGAAACTACAAAATCAGTTTCACTTGTTGCAAAAACGAACAGATAAATACTGCTGCAGTTGAATGAAAGTAAAGGTCTTGAACAGAATTATAATCTGCCTGTCCTGTCCTGTTAAAATGTATGAAGCATAAACATAAATTCATATACTAATAATATGAGTATCTTCTGGGGGAAGTATAAGAACAAAACAGCAAGAAGGAAAAAAATAGCAGAAAAATAAGTTCACAATCTTAAGTGAATAAATATTTAGGAACTTGCTTCAATATGTGATTGATAAATAGCTTTCTTTTTCTCGACATATTCTTAGAACTGCCTTTTGTTCCAATGACAGATGACTGAATTTGTCCAGGAAAAAAAAGTAAAAATAAATTAAAGTAATACATAACTTTATTATGAGCTGGTGGAGTTGGCATGAAGCCGCTTCATCATCCCAAATTCAAGTGTTTAAAGGTATAAAGCTTTGCCTCACACATATTTGTAAAGCTTTCCCTCACACATATGTGCTAGTCATTCCTGATTCTAGTGGGTGCTGCTCATCTCCATTTCAAAGCTGAAGAGCCAGCGCTGTCCGAAGACATCTCCATGGTCATGTGGCCGGCATGATTAAACGCCAAAGGCACACGGAACATTGTTACTTTCCCACCAAAGGTGGTCCCTATTTTTTCTACTTGCATCTTTTACATGCTTTTGAACTGCTAGGTTGGCAGAAGCTGGGACAAGTAATGGGAGGTCACCCCATTATGCGGCACTAGGGATTCAAACCGCTGAACTGCCAACCTTTTGATAGCAAGTTTAGCATTCTAGCCACTGAGCCAACGCAACCCACTTCAATTATTTAGTGCCTGATTATTCCCTCTATGTCAGTCGTTTTATGAACATGTAAACCCGAACCTAGGCAGCAAATTTGCAAGTGTGATCATAATTCACTCTCAATATTGCAAAACTCCTAAAAGATTCCCTACATCTTTGCCTTCCACTTCCGTTTTAATAGGAAAGGCAATAGTTGAAAAATCCTGGAATCTCCCATTATTTCTACTAGAAGAAAAACTATTATACTTTCTTAATTTGTTTAAAAGACAGCTGGAATTTTAGTGGCTTGTAGTGAGGAATTTTTTATTTTACTTACAAATGTAAACCAAAAGGACTGTAGTTAGGGAAGTTATCCCTCAAATGATGTCAAGGCACATTTTAATTTGCTGAAAAAATATTACCCTTTGAATGTGGAGTTCAACATCTTGCTGGGTGCAGCTGCCAATTTTATTTGGCACTTTTCTTATTACACCTTCAATGTCAACAATGCTCTCTTTGTTGATGCTGTTAATAAAAACAAAATCAGTAATTGTCTCAAAGATTCATTTCTGTTTGGAACAGTTATTTCATTATGGAGATAGCTATGTAGCTTCTGTTTTAAACATTTCTTTAACGAAAGATGAAAGCTATGACAACTTCGGAAACAGCAACTTATGATATATCTTCAACATTATGATTGTCCCACCACCCCTGCGGTCACATGATTGCAATTCAGACACTTGGCAACCAGCTGACATTTATCACGGTTGCAGCATCTTGTAGTCACAATTGTGACCTTCCCATCTTCTGAAAGCCAGAAGTCAACTGAAGAAGTTGAATTCACTTAATCTCTGCATGATTCATGTAACAACTGCAATAAAAATAAAACAGGTCCACTCATGTGATAATTTGCTTAACAACCAAAATCCCAGTCTCAGCTCAATTTTTAAAAGAAGGCACAGACATTTTTGATGTAAAATAAAATAATTAAGGAGGAAAAATTAAAATTCTCCCTTAAGAATGGATATTTCTGTTAGATTACTTCTTATAATAAATTAGTAGCAGAATTGAGTGAAAAATAACATTTGATCCGATCATTGTATCTTATTTCTGGGAAACAGAAATATCGGTAGTCCTCAGAGACTGCAATTGGGACCAGCAACTCCATCGGTGAACGACAGACAAAAAAAGAAAAAATAAATGTGACTGTTTGTATGATTTATGATTTCAGTAAAGTTGTAGTCATTAAGCGAATCACTGTGGTAGTTAAGAATGTACCATGACTGCAACTTGTGACTTCCCTATTGGTTTTGGTTATCAGAAGTCAGCTGTGAAGGCTACAAATTGAGATCATGTGACCAATTGCTGTGGCCATCTTAAGTGCATGGTGCCTGTCAAATGCCTCAATTGTAACATGAAGCATGCAGTTCTTCAATGGCTGCAAGCTTGAGGACTAGTTGCAGGCAGGATTTGGAGTGTACTGTTTGATAATTCAAATCTCTGGGATCAAATAAATGTCCAAGAATGTTAATAAGGCATCCCTAAAAATGTGTTCTGGTAGTTCTTGATGTACAAAGTGGTTCAAAGTTACAATGACACTGAAAAATGTGACTTATTACCGTTTTCACGTTTATGGCCTTGGCAGCATACCCATGGCCACATGATCAAAATTCAGAGGCTTGGCAACTGACTCACATTTATGACTGCTGCAGTGTCCTGTGGTCATGTGATCCCCTTTTGCAATCTGGCAAGCAAATTCAATTGGGAAACCAGATTTATTTAAAAACTGAGTTACTAATTTAACAACTGTAGTGATTCACTTAACAACTGTCGCAAGAAAAGTCATAAAATGGGGCAAATTCACTTAAAAATGTCTCAGTTGGCAACAAAAAATTTGGGCTCAATTGTGTTCGTGAACTGAGCAGTACCTGTAATCTGCTTGGCTGCCCACACTGTTTGCACTTGTAAATCGAACAGATGGAAAAACTGCTTGTTCGCAGAATTCTTAATTAAGCGAAGGTTTTCAAGTTGAGGTGTTGTTGAAATGAGGCCCTAACAAAAATGCCCTACATTCAATTTTCAAACAGCGTTCAGTTTCAATTTTCAAATGAAAACTTCAGTTATTCAAATATTAGTCACGACTTTCTATTTTAACCACAGGACTGCAAGTTGGTAAAATCTGTATAAACATCTCAGCAAAAACTCTGGATTGCAAAATCAAACCCACAATCCCCACTTAGTGGTCAATCACTTTCAATCAGTTTTCTCAAACACCAATTTTTCATTTTTTTAAAAAAAAAGTATTCACTTCTTTAGTTAGAAAACTAACACATTTAAAGTTGTTTTCAATTAACTAAACATAATGTCACTGGACTAGTGGACTACAGCCTGATTTGGAGCCTTTCTAGCTTGTACAGACATGTGTGTGTGTGTGTGTGTATAAAATATTATATATATTATATATAATATATATAGAATATAAAAATCTATGACATATATATATGTTTTTGTAGATTTTCACGAATATAGATATATATGTAGGTCTTGGTGTATTCGGTGCCCTTTCCCATGTAAGATTGAGAATATCTTGGCAAAGTTTTGATGAGGTCACACTTGTCATCTTCAGGCTCGTGTTTTCTGCTTCGTGCTTGTGCGAGCAAAGTGTGACCGGAGCTGCCGTCTATAAATACTGGTGGGGGTGTTGACTTTGTTGCTGTAAGCGGGTTGGTTGGCTGTGCTGTATCATCCTGATTGGCTGATGGAGTTGATGTCTTGCTGTGTGCCCATTATGTTGAAATGTTATGTTAAGGCTAGCTTTTAACACAAATACAGCAACCTATATCCCCCCTCTTATCACTTATTGTTTCTATAGCTTATTTTCTTACATTTTGTATACAATTAATTATATGCATTATTTATAACTTTGAAATCTTGCATACTATTGAACAGGTAAGCTTGGATTCATTTTAAGTATTACTAGTATTCAAAACATTGAATGACCTGGTTTTCTTGAAACAGTTAAAAGTTTTAACTCTGAATTTATCTCAGAGTATTTCTTGGCACTTTATTCAATTTCATCA